>PVLA01007430.1:0-70733 GCA_004027455.1 Hydrochoerus hydrochaeris | reverse complement strand
GGACAAGATGTATCTGAGGTCTCCCCGCTGGGAGGGAGGGGGCCGCCCACACAAGAGCCCAGTCCTGCGGCGCCTGGCCAAGCCGGCCTTGAGCAATTTCCGGGATGCTTTCGTTTTAAGGGAAAAATCTAGAACAGGTTCCTTGAACTATTTAGACCCTTTTCTTTCCACCATTTACCTCTCCCTTATTAGTGTTGTTTCTTAAGAGGGAGGCTGTTTGCTAGGTGTGGTGGCTCACACCTGTCATCCCAACACTCAGGAGGCTGAGGCAGGAGGATCCCTGCGAGTCTGAGGCTAGCCTGGGCTACAAAGTGAGACTCTTCCTCAAAAGCAAAAGCAGGGGAGAGGGTTTTAAAAAAAGAACTTTTCACCTGCTTTGGCCTGATCCAGATGATTCATGGTCTCTCGTCTGTATGGTTTAGCATTTTAGAGTGAAAGTTGAGACCTAAGTTAGTATTTGGCAGCCGCCTTCTCTAATAGCAGCGTCACTGCTGTCCTGCTGCCCTCCACTGCTGTCCTAGAACGAGCAGATGTGGCCAAGGCTGGTTGCGGCTAGCAGGACTCCCATGGACTCCTCTCTCCACTCCCCGCCCTGGACAGGGCAGCCACGGTGCGGCCCACAGATCAAGGACATTTGCTCTCAACAGCTGCACAGCGCTTTAGCATCCTTGCTGGCTGAGCCAGATGGAATAAATTCTTTCCGTAGCATATTTTTAAAGACTTAAGGGGGAAAAAACGAACCTTGGAGTTTTCTCAGAACAATGTGCACCCGTCTTCCGCCCCCTCCCCCGTCCCCAGAGAGGGGCGCGAATCACCGCTGCACATGAGTAAGTGTCCGAGCAGGTGCTGCGACCCGCAGGGCGTGAGTCATCGCTTTCCATGGCTGCCTCGAAAATAAAGTGGAGCGTGTTTATGTCGGGGTGTATGGAGCTCTGCGCTCGGCGTGGCCCACCAAGTAAATACAGCATCAGGTCAGTGCCCGCAGCGCATGAAATCGGAGGGCCCACTCAGGGCCACCTTACGGTGACACCAAAAGCCTTGAAGCAGATCCAGTGTAAAAGACAGAACATTATCACAGAAGCGGAAAACAAGACCTTCTCCTCGTCTGACCTTACACGGTCCCCCCACCTGTGTTAGTGGGTGGAGCATCCATTTCCCGCGCAATCTTTGCAAGGCGGCCAGCCCTGCTCCCTCCCCATCTCCCCATTTACAGTACTCGTGCCCTCTGGGTAGCAGAAGAGGGGCCAGCAGATGAGACTTGCGAGCTTCCATCTCAGCGCTGTGGTGCTGGGTTTCTGTTTATGGAAACCTTGGAAAGAGGGTTCTGCGCGGGGCGAGCAGCCGTTTCCCCGGCACCCTGGATATCACCGCACAAAACCCGGACGCTCACGTCCACGGGCAGCTTAGCATGTCTGTGATAAGATCCTGGCTGAGACTCAGCTCGACTTGCTCGGCAAACTTCTCTTTCGAGGCACCACATTTTAAAAATGATCCTAGTTTCTTCCTTTTAAATATTTGCTGAAGTTTACAGAAAGAGGCCGGACCCCTCCCTGCGGGAGGGTGCTGGCTGCCCCCAGGTGGGTGAAGGCGGAGGCCTAGGAAACCAAACAGGAGACTCGCTCTTGGCTCGCTCCTTGGTTTCACTGGCCGTCCGTACTGTTCGCATTGCCTGTGGGGGGGGGGGGCATTGTTTCTGAACACAGACGCTAATATTTTGCCAGTGTTTCTCTTCAGGAGTTGAGGGCTTCAGACAGAAATTGGTTCTGGTTTCATTTTATAAATGCATGTGTGCACTGTGGGACTGCGGGCGTGAGGGCTGCTCTTGCCGGTTTCTGTCAGGTCAATAACAGAAGCCTCCCCTTTGAACATTCGGGCTGTACACAGTCATAAGAACATAATATAATAAACCAAGGAGTTAATAGGAGGAGCAAATAATCATTTTCTGCAACTCCACTGAAACCAATACACGGCCACCGAAGAAGGAGTGTGGCTGACAGAGGACAGGGGAGGTTGCTGCCCCCTGAGGCGGCCCCATGGGATGTAAGCAGCTCCTCTGCTCTCCAGGGTCGGCTGCAGTCAGGCCCAGGGGGGGTCTCACCTGCGCTGTTCCCCAGCAGGTGACTCCAGCCATTCGGAAAGTTGCTTCTATTTCCAGCGCTTTCCTGCAGCTGTCCAGGGTCCAGGTGCCTCCCGCCTGCCTGCTCTGCCCACCACTTCTCCATCTCCCGTGGGAAGGCTGTGTCCAGGGCTTCTAGTGCGGGTCTGCTGGGAATGCCCAGGTGAACGCTCCGTGGAGGAAGCAAGATGCAGGACACTGACTGTGGAGCTGGTAGATGTCCAAGGCCCAAATGCAGCACGGCTGGTTTGTTGTTGTTATTTTGTTTTGTTTTTTGTTGTTTTGAGACACGGTCTCCCTATGCAGTTCAGGCTGGCCTCAAACTCACAGTGATCCTCCTGCCTCAGCCTCCTAAGTGCTAGTATTACAGGCATGTGCCACCACACCCAGCTCGTAGCTGGTTTTTTAAGAAATTGTCTACTTCTATGACTGCCAAAAGTTGACTGCCTTAAGCCTAAGAATGGCCTCTTGACTCAGACTGCAAAAACGTGGTCACACATCACATGTACCTTCAGGGCGGCCGAGCCCCAGCTTTGGCAGAGCCCTGGCACCTCAGGGACAGCCCCTCAGGGAAGCAGAGCACTGGCTGACTCATCGCAGTGCCCCCTATGGTGCCCCCCCAGCCAGGAGGGGGAGCCCACCTGGCTGCCACTGGTGGCTCCAAGGGGACCACAGCCCAGACAGGCCGGAGCTCCTTTCTAAGTATAGACGGCTTCCGGGACTCCAATTGGGTTGTTCTAAATACAGGTCAGCCTGAGAGACAGTGAGGCCATGGAAGTGGGCTCATGGCCACAGCCTCAGGACCCTTTGGAAGGCAGGACTCTGAGGCTTCTCACACTCACACACACACACACACACACACACACACACACACCGCCAGCTCCCTGAGGACCAGCCAGGGTGCCGAGCCCTGCAAGCACTGGTTCCACCCCCGGCTGTGCCATGGCCTCAGCGCAGGGCAGCTTGGGCTCCTGTGTCACCCTGAGCTCACTGTCCCTAACCTGCAGTTCAAACGCCAACACTGTGGGTAGCACACAAATGCGCCCTGTGGATTGCATGGCCAGAGTCCATCCGCTGTCCTCATGGTCACTAAGAAAGCCTGGCGGTGCAGCCTGAACTGCAGAACACTGAAAGCGGTCAGGCGCAGTATGAAGGGGCAGGGTCCTGTGAGACAGCAGAGGCCACGGCTCGCCAGCCAAACGGATATTTACACACCCGTGAAGCCCTGGAATGCAAACAGCTTGGTCACATTCTGCTGTCAGCACTGCTCACAAAACACAGGGACTCCCGGGCACAGCTGTTGACCGCCCCAGAAGGTGAGGCCAGTGGCCGTGGGCTTCTCCTGCCAGTGGCAGCAGGTGTGACCCAGCTGCAGACAACTGGGGAAGGGAATGTCTCAGTGACTATTGGCATGGCCTCGCCCTCCTCTGCCCTAAACGCAGCATTTATTTTTACTCATGAGGGAGCAGGAGTCCGAGCCTGCACTGCCTCATACCCAGCCCTGCTGCTGCTGCTTCCAAGCACAGAGCAAGACATGGGCAGCTGGTGGGCAGTGTTGGCACAGGCGGGGTCACCATCTGCCTGACAGCAGCGCTGCTGGACCTGAGCATGGGCCCTGCACTGAGGCTGGGGTGCCCTGCTTCACAGAGTTCTGTGCCCTACAGAACAAGGTCCGCACAGCTCGGTGCAGCCCAGGTGCCCCTCCAAGTAGGTCTGGAGGGTGAACAGGCACCATCCCCAAAGGCCTTGTCCTTCCCATCAGCACACGAGTCAGGAGGCCCCATAGCACCCGCCGCTGCCCGCAGAGCGGTCCTGGGGACACCGAGCGTCCACCCGTTGGCCCTGAGCTGTGCTGCGCTTTGCCCCTGGCACCGCAGGCCCCTGTGGGATGCATGCCGCGCACACTTGCTATGTTCTCCATGAAGTCACAGGGCGTGAGCCCAGCTGGGCAGTCAGTGTGGGCTCTGGGAGGAGCTGCCCAGCCCCACTGCCTCCCCACCCTCCACCGATGCCCTCTGAGGGGTGGGCAGAGGGCACCAACCCTGTTGGGGGCTCCCCAGCAAGACGGATGCTGCCACAGGGTTTGAGCCCCTGGAAAATTCAGAGACTCTGTGGACCAAGGTGAGAACCCACAGGGCCTGGCAAATGCAGCTCCCCTGTGTGCTGTTTTAGGGGTGTTTGTTTTGTTTGGGTTGTTTGTTTTTTGTCTTTTTGAGACAGGGTCTTGCTATGCAGTTCAGGCTGGCCTTGAGCTCACTTTGTAGCCCAGGCTGGTCTCGAACTCACTATGATCCTCGTGCCTCAGCCTTACAGGCTGAGGCTTACAGGCATGAGCCACCACGCCCAGCTTGTTTTGTTTTGTTTACCCTAAACATTTCTAAAACTAAACTAAACTAAAATAATGGAAGTTCCTTATTTCTCGGGCATCAGAAGGAAACTGTCCTCTGTGGGTAGGCCAGTTTCGGCCCCATGCATCTGGTCTGGTGAAAGGCCTCGCCAGGCCTCACTGGGTTGTGTGGGCTCCCCCTGCCAGTTGGGTCACTGGAAGGAGCAACCAGAAGACGGACGCAGCGGTCACCTCCGTGCATGAGAGCGCATGTACTGGGGGTGCACGCCAGACTGCGCAGGCCACATAGGTGTCCCTGCTCCGGGCGCTGCTGTCTCTCTGAAACTTGCTGTGAAACAGGAAGTGTGGCGAGACCCTTGTCCCTTGGGGACTTCCAGGTCACCTCCCAACACATAAGGCCTCGGCTTCTTGCAGCCTGTGGGAATTCCCAGGGAAAACGGCAGCTTCTCTGACCCGAAGGTTCCCAGAGGCTACATGGTGACCCGTACAGGTGACCTCATAGTCTTTGAAGAGCAACAAGGGGCCCTGGGCACCCCACTGTGGTGATGTGTGCCCCCCACCATCACATGTGCGTGAGGAACGGACACTGGCAAGACCTTCACCTGTAAACCGCAGCCCTAAGACTGAGTCACACCACAAAGCTTTGTCAGAGGAGTTCCAGTCCCGAGCCCTAAGCTCACACGTGAACCCGGCATGGTCATCCATGGCCCCAGAAAGCCACTCGGGGAACCAGGAAGCCCATTCTCTAGCCTGCTGCCTCCTAGGTGTTGAGTCCCAGTGACGCGTTCTCAGGAGGCTCTCAGGGGGCCCCACAGGACAGGGCTGTGGGCCGGGACTGAGGTCGCCCGCCCGGTGCATGCTGTCCTGGACGTTCAGAGTGTGGGCCACATTAGAATGGAACCTGGTTCTCTACATAAGGACTGTTTTCCAGGCAGATGCTTGTCAAGTGGAAGCTATTCCGTCTGTATCTGGCAGGATCTTTTCAAACTATTTATTCTATAATTTGGGTCACACATAAATCATGAATGTGGGTGAGAAACTGGGGTCAAGATTTCTTTTTATGGTACTTTCTCAGTGGCAGAAAAAAATGCATTTTTTTTAGTGGTGCTTTTGTTGCCTTCCTTGCTTGTGCTGTTTCATTTTGGTTTCTGAAAAGTCTTGCTGGGGACTCTGTCTAGATGGCCCAGCCATGTGGGCACCTCTGCCCCAGCGAGGTGTCGCCCTTCGGGAAACAGCTGCTGCGTCTACAGAGCCCTACAGAGCCCTTCTGCCATTTAGCTGGTGTAAGGCTTTGGGTATCAAAAGAAGCCTCTACTCGCCAATTCACTGAAGACCAGAAACTCTTGTGCCACGGTGGTGGCGGGGGGGGGGGGTGCCCAGGTGTGTTCATCCTTGGGTGGCCCAAGCGTCCTGTGCACCCTGGCCCTATTTCTGTGTTACCAAAGCAAAGGATTCAATTGTGTTACTGAGTTAATTGTGCTTGAGTTAAAAGAAATCTCAGAGAATGAACCGTGTACCCGTGTGACACAGTGAAAGGTTCAGGCAGAGAGCCCGGAGGTGCTTTGTTTGAAAACTGGTTCTGTCTGCCACGTTGGGTTTGTGGTCTGCTCGGTGGACTTACTCTGAGGGTTGTCACAGAGATTAGAGGGACAGGGGACTCTGCTCCCTGGCTGGAGATACCGGTGACAGCCGATGCTCCAGGTGTCCCCGGACGGCGGCCTCCCCCGTCCGCCGCAGCCAGCACCTTCCTCAGCGTGCTGAGAGCTTCCTTCGGTTCTTGCTCCATGCTCAGCTTGGGTTTCTCGGTCCTTCTTAAACCCCAAGTGGCTTGAGCAGCTTGTGGGCTTCTCTTCTGGAACCTTCTCTTCTGATCCATGCACACCACTGGCCCTTGGGTGAAGGCGGAGAGGGTGGAGACAGAGATCTGAGTTTCCCACAGAACTTCCAGTTTAAGATTGCGGGAGAAACAGGCGTAATTGTCAGGATTGAACACCAAGAGAACTCTAAAGTGGAAAAAGAGCTGGTCAGGTTTAAATGCACAGCTCAGAAAAGAAAGAGCAGTGAAGAAAGCCCTTCGGGAGGGTTCAGAGGATCGGAAGGAGCCATTCCCAGCCATGTGCCCAGACAGGGTAAATTAGCTCAGAGAGTGACCCTGCCACTGAATGTGGTTATTCATCTCCAAGGTTAAGGGGAGGCCTGGGCTTCAGAGAGGTGCACTCTGGGACAGGGAACCCAGAGTCCCCAAGGAGAAGGTGGAAAGGGCTCCGTGAGAGCCAAGAGGTGAAGGTCGGGTCTGGGGGCTTCTTCGGGCTCCACATGTGCATCCACTTAGCGTGTGAAAAATTCACCCAGAAATGCACAGTGCCGTGGATGTGCCCCGCCCCATGCAGCAAGACCATATTAGTACAAGGCTGTGGCATTCCTGTTTCCCCCCAGGGAGGCCTGAGAATCCCATTCAAGCCCAGTCCACCCCCCACCCCCTTATCTAACTGTGGTCAGCGATCATTATTGGCTACTTCCTGCCAGGGAAACATCTGCTCTTCTGCAGGGTCCCAGTCCTCCCTCTTCCTGTAACTGTCAGTTAGGTCCTGGAATAAAGATGGAGAGGAACAATTTGGTCCCAAGAAAGCAAAGTTGGGAGCAGCTGTAGGAGTCCAGGAAGGGCTGGCCAGTGGGCCAAGAGGTCGGCTTCCACCCACACCCGGGGGGTGCAATGGCAGAGGCTTGTGGGGCAGTGAGGACCAGAGCAGGACCTGTGCCCTGGAGGCCTTGCGCTCACAGTGCTGGGGACAGAGCAAGGGTCACCTCTGCCCTTGTGAGCTCTCGCCAGAACTGAGTTAACCTCCTGGGGTTTCCTTTGGCGAGGAAAACTGAACTTTTCCATTTCTCTAACAAGCTCATGTTAAGGGTTATTCAAGAGGAAAGCGAAATTCAAATACCAACCCAAACCTTTCGCCTGCTTAGTTTCTTAATACTGAAGTCCCCTCCCGTCCAAGAGCCATTTCAAAAGGCTCCGGTTTAGAAATGGCTCTCCTTGGGGCTGGAAGTTGGGCTCGGGGTGCTGTTTTTCTGAGGAAAATACAGCATAAAGTAAGCTTGTGCTGAACGAAATGTGTTTCATTCCCCAGACAGTAATAGTTTTAACTGGGTTTTAATTGCTCGATATTCAGCTGTGTTATACATTATAATTCAGGAAAATGTCCAAAGACCCCACTAAAATGAAGAAACCCTGTTACAGGATTCAGATACAGCGAAGGCTTTTTCCAGAATGATCCGGTGGGATCATTTCCAGAATGATCACCATAAGGTGCACTTGGGGCAAATAGGGCTAGGCCTGGCCTGGCTCCCCCATCACTTCCAGGGGATGACAGAGCAGGCGACTTCAGTTCAAAAGGCACTGCACCAAGAAAGCCAGGGGTGCCCAGGATGGACAGTGAGGGGGCTGCGAGACAGGAGGGCTGCAGGCAGGACACTGTCAGCTGGACAAGCTGGCCCTGTCCCTTAACAGAGATGTCCTGAGACCCCCGCAGGGTCTGGGTCCCACAGGAGGACAGTGAGCGCACCGCCGAGGTGTAACAGGACGCACCAGGCAGACAGAGGGCAGCGCCCAGGCCAGCAGAGCAGGGTGGCCACGAGCTGGGAGGAGGAGACCATAGCCAAAAGCAGGCCCGTGAGCCATGGCCCAGCTGTGGGCTCCGACTGGAAAGGAAGGGAACCACGCGGCCAGAAGCGTGGGTGTCCACGATGCATGGGGAGGGCGGCCATGTGTGCACACTTCCGTTCAACAATCTGTCCCCAGCGTTCTCTGTGTGTGGGGGGTGCATTTCCCAGATCTGGTTCTGACGCTCCCCACAGCCAAAGCTGCCACCAAGCTTGCTGCCTTGGGCCCGTTTTCTTATACACACAGGGCCTGAAGATCATTGTTCCCGGGGTGCAGGGCGGGGCTGCGCACACACCTTCTTCCGGGCTGTGCCCAACCCAAAGACCTGCCCTAGTGCCTGCTCCACTCCATGGGCTCTCACCCTGCACCCCACCCTGCCTTAGCCTGGCTTCCAGGGCCGCAGGGGCAGAGGTGCCACTCGTGGGCTGGTTGGTCCCTCGTCAGTGCCTCTCAAGAACAAGGTGTGTCCTTTGTCCACTGCACCTGTCATCCACTCAGGAGTGGGGGGCCCTCGACCTCAGGACACCTGCTGGAGGCCGCCACCCACACACACTCCCTCTGCTGCTGCTGGGTGTGGCTGACTGAGCTCCGTAGCTAACTCTGAATCCCCCCCACGCCCCGCAAGGCCATCGAGGAATGCGGACCCACATCCCCTTATCCACAGCTCATCGCTGAAAACACACAGGGAGCAGGATGCAGGGCGACCACCCAAGAGCCAGGCTGGGGCCTCCCCTCAGTCTCCCTGAGCTGCTGCTGCAAGCCCCAGGTATCCCCACAGGGCATCAGCAAAGCCAGGTCCCTCCATGCTGGAAAAGCCACTTTTCCCAGCCCTGGCCGCTTGCCACACTCAGTACTGGGCCGCCTGACTCTAACTCTGCTGCTGAACAAGGGGCAGATGCCCGCCCCACAGGAATGCCCACCCCTGGGGGAATTGCTCTTGCTGCATGGGGTTCATCCTTGGCAAAGCCCAGGAGTGGCAACAGGAGGCCAGCGGAACCCCCGGGACATAGAACCTGCCTGGGTGCCTGTCCTCCTCCTCTTCCTCCTCCTCCTCCTCCTCCTCAGGAACGTCTCGTCCCCCACTCCCTCCCTGAGCACCCCTAATGATCTCAAAGATCAGCACTGACCATCCTAGGCTTGGGTTCTACTCTAAAATGAACCTTCAGGCGCACAAAGTGATGGGCTGCTCCCTTATCCAGTGAGGAAGCAATTAGGGGAGATTTCTGTCCCTAATGACAACAGCATCAGCACCTGAATTTACAGTTGTTGCCTCTTTACTCTGAGGAGCAAACCTCTGTCTTCTTCCTCATCCGCAGGCTTTGGACATGTGAAATCCCATGTCCAGGGAGGGTCTAGGAAAGGGCCCGGTGGAGACACAAGTGTCCTGTGGTTTTACTTGGGGTTGCGAGCCAGAGCCCTGGATTCCACCAGCCGCACCAAGCCCGGGTTCTGGGACGTGACTAATCCGAGAAGGCTCAGCCTTACCATCCTTGGGCAAAGCGTCGCTGTGGTGCAGGCCTGCCAAGAGCACAGCGCAGCGCTGTGCCTGTTACAGAACACGGAGGTTTTGGGAAACCTCAGCGGGCTGTCGCTACGCCCCCGCCCGTGTCTGTCTGAAGATAAGTTTTACAGCTGTTTACTTACAGGCGCGTCAGAGGAGGCTCAGTTCTGCCAAACCCAGGCCACTGAGAAGTGGTCAGTGCAGACTGGGAACAGGGAGCCCCAGGGGGCGTCCGAGCTGTCCCCTCACCCCATCCTTGGCATGGGGCATGGGCTGCAGGTTGCTGCTATTTACAGGCTTGATGAGGAAAGAGCACTAGCAGAGCGCTGTGAGAAAGAATGCCCCTTGCCCATCTGTACCGAGTGACACGGGCACCCTTCCCGGGAGCAGCCTGGCCAACTTGCTTCATCTCTGAGGAACGCCGTAGGTGGCACGTTGCGCAATCCTGGCCCGGCAGGCGTTTCTGGAGGTCGGTGCCCTTGGCTCTGACGGGCCTGCCGCTGGGGAGCCTGTGAACGGTGCAGAGGGCCGGCGGCAACTATCCCAGCTCCTGGGGGATGAATGGCCCTTTGTGGACTCGGGGACAGGACTGGGCCGGCTGGATGGGAGGAAGGAATTGCCCCCGTGTTCAGAGGCTGGGTGAGGACACTAGCATGGGGCGTTTGCTCTGGGATTGTGTGTGTGAAAGTTGCAGTTGCTACTTAGGCTCCAGTGGAGAGTCTGAACATTCATGGCCCCGCCAGTGATCTCGTGTAAGAATCAGGGATTCTGGGAAAATGGGCAAATGGCGGCCCCAGTAAGAGACCAGCGAGTCGCGCCAGTGAGCTCTTCGAGGACTTTGATGCTATTTTTAGAAAAGCACAAAAATCTGAACCAAGTCCCATTTTTTTGGCTGCTGTTTCCTCTTCTTTGTCTTGTTTCTTGTCTTTCTCAGTCCTTTCTCTTGCTATTTTTACATATCACTTGGGGGGAGAACACACAAGGCCAAATATATACATTTGGGCTGTGGCTAAAAATAATAACATGCATATTTATTAGGAGGAAAACTCAGCCACCTATTGAGTGCACCAGCAAGTGTACTCAGAGGCTGTCTTGGGCACAAACTCAGTCCCTGCATGTTTTGGAATGGGGTGACAGGGACCTGGTGACTTCACCCAGCACTGGACGCATGTGGCCAGCAAGGTTCACACTGGGGGGGGTCCCCTCATTCAGCGACCCCAGTAACTTAGGAGAGTGTCTTTAAAGGATCCTTTTTTATAGATCAAATTCATATCAAGCTATTCTCCTTGTTAATTATAGGACTACTTTTTGGGCATAAAGGTGTTTTATCGAAAGAAATTAACCTCAAACTCCTGCCATTTTTGGCCGTCAGAATTTTTTTCTTTGGCAGTGAAATTGGAAGAAGGCACCAAGTGATGAGTGGTTCTGTGTCTTCTGGTGAGGACGGGAAGAAGGTTCAGAATAGGGCCCTAGAGAGGAAGGTGCAGACAAGCCACGCCTGGGCTGGCCGGTCACCGCAGGCACTGCCTGGACGCGTCACCCAGTGCACCCTGGTACTCAGCCAGCTGTCCGAGTCTCTGTGGGTAACCATGGGTGGCAGAGGGAAGCTGGGGGCGCCCTTGCCTCACCCATCCTGGACTCTTGGTCCAGTAGGAAAGGCAAAGGCCAGCTTCACCCTCCCTGGCTTTGAACCAGCCCCTCAAGTTGGGCCAGCCCCAGCCCCGTCGGCCTGCAGACCTAAGCTTCTTTACCTGTTTTTGTCCTCTGAGTCCAAGTCTTGTGAAATCATTCCTCTCCCAGATGCATAACAGTCCCTGGGTGACGCAGTCCACTTTTGAGAAGTGCATGAACATATTAGAACTTCTCAGAACTTGTTGAAGCTCTGGGAGATCTGCCATAAAAACCTTTAGTGTCAATTCCCACGCAGCTGGCCCACCTCACTGTACTCTGGTTCCACGTGCACCATGGAGTGCCTGGCAGGGGGATGGAGGCCACCTGCTGCTCCAGCGGGGACATGGTCAGTGGGGTGGCCGCAGTCAGTTTCTGGGGCCCGGTAACACAGGCCTTCCTTCCGTAGGATTCACCATTCACATTCTTGCTGTCTCGCGTAATCATCCCAACACCGAGAGAATCGAATGTTCTTGAACCCGTTCCATACTCACACTGCATCCCATAATTGCAGGAATTAGATTGATTCTCCAAAACGTGTGGCCAGCTGGAGTTCTGGCTGCGTCCAAGTTCCCGCTGGCCGTGGGTGCCCCAGCCAGCTTGGGGAGGATGCCTCGTTTCCCAGGCCCAGGCTACTGTGAGCTCTTCAGAGACCTCGTCTCACAAATATCATTAAAGTGGAGACACGTGAGACCGTGGCTGTCCCTGAAACGCAAGAAATCCCGACGTTTTCAATATTCTCTAACTTGGTCGCGGGTTGCCCGAGCAGAGTCCCCAGTTATACCAAAGAACACCCCCAAACCGAACACCTGATCATGACTATTGGTCACATTCCAAAGGAGGGAAAATCCGGTAACTGCTGAAAGCTGAACGACTCATTTCAAGATGATTAAAGAAAAAGCGGGGCACTTGCACACCCGATTAAAGAAAAAGCGGGGCACTTGCACACCCGATTAAAGAAAAAGTGGGGCGCTTGCACACCCGATCACGATCATTTTTGTGTGTGTGACAGGGAACTATTGGAGAAGGAGAAAAACACTTCCTAAATAAACCTATGTTTTAAAAGAAGGAAAAGGAGATGTAGGTCCAGAGGCTTCCAACGCCTCCTAACAGAAAACATCTGTGGGACTTCCGGAATCTTCCTCCGGCCTTGGGAACACACCCACGCGTTTCCAACTCTTCCCAACCGTGGAGCTGGCTCAGGCAGTGCTCGGTTTATAGCCACTGCTCCAGCCAAGCAGCTGCGGGACTGCCCCTCACTGCGCGCTGGCCACCCACACACGTGCTCCGCAGGGAGGGTCGCCGGCCTGCTGGCTGGGGGGGGGGGTCGCCGGCCTGCTGGCTGGTGGGGGGGGTCGCCGGCCTGCTGGCTCGGGGGCGCAGGAACAAGGGTAGTGACTGGTGTGGCCATGGGGGCCGCGGGCTGTGAGGCTTGGCTGTGTCGCTTTCCTCCTGGGAGCGCTGACCGCGCTGGGGGTCTGACCAGCTCAGTTCAGGGGGACCCTCGGCTTCCACACAGCCGCAGGACGATTGCCCCATGAGGCTCACCGGCTGTGCCCCAGGGAGCTGGACAGGACACGCCTCACCAACAATCGGGTCTGTGTGCCGCCCATGGGAACCAAAACAAACACAACTTTTAAATCAGTCAAAGCATCTTCAGAGTTCTCACTCGGCCTGGGAAGGCCAGCTCTGCTCCCTGCCGAGGGACACAGTCCTCCACTGTGACAGAGATGCCATGGCCCAGGACCACGGTCCTATCCCAGGTCTAGTGGTCCCCACCCGGGCACCGGCAGGCTCAGGGTGGGAGAGGGTTCTGGGGTCACAGACAGCGCCTCCTTGCTGTGAGCTCGGGGGCGCCCAGCTCCCTCCAGCCTCTCTTGTCAGTGCAGATCACACTAAGGGTCCCCCTCCGACCCTGCTGCCTTTCACACACCCCCTCTTAACACGATACTGAGGTGTCACATGAATTTTGGAAAGACACAGATGTCCAAACCCCAGCAGTCACCTCAAGGTGAAGCAGTACAAGATAGCAAATAGCAGAACTGGTGATGTTTGTGAATTTGCCAGTTTGGTTTGGTTTGGTTTGGTTTGGTTTGGTTTGGTTTGGTTTGGTTTGGTTTGGTTTGGTTTGGTTTTTTGAGCCCGGGTCTCACTATGTCCCCCAGGCTGGCCTTGAACTTCCAGTTGATCCTCCTGCCTCAGCTTCCCAAATACTGGGATTACAGGTGTGCACCACCATGCTCAGCTAAATTTGCCTTTTCAGAGTGGCTCTGTGGGTGTTTGAGCTCTTCAGATGTGGATGCACTGGAAGGTCCTGCTGGCCCTCAGTGCAGGGCTGCTAAAAGGTAGACATATTGCAAGCGTCCATCTAGTCCACCAACACGCTGACCCCTGGGGGAGGAATCCAGGCTGTCAGCTAGTGTACAGACTTGAGTCCCTACCCTATGGGACATCACCGCCCAGCAGAGGGGACCAGGTCAGGCGGGCAGAGAAAGGCTGGGCACAGAGGCACCTGGTGTGCTGTGCTCCATGAGGCGGGTAGAGATGGGACTGCCATTCCCAGAGCACACTGGGGAAGGACCACAGCTGGCAAGTGACCCTGAACCAGGGCCAGCTGGGAAACAACTCAAGATGCAGGCAGGTGGCTGACTCCCAGGTCTGAGGGCAGCCACATAGGGCCCAGGGCAAGTCCCCGGGGCTTTGGCCAGGCCATACCACCTTCTGAACCCTCTGAACCTGCTGGCCCAGAGCAGAGGGGTCTCCTCCCCACCCACTCCTGTCCCAGAAGGGACCCAGGGTCAGCGAGCAAAGTGCAAGGACATAAGTGACCTCTATCTGGTACCACTCAGAGCCCCGCAGCCCAGGCTTCCCACCTGATGCCCACTCAGCAGAAGTGATGAGAATGTCCCTACTGTGTGGTGACAGTGACTTCCCTGTAGACCTCATTTCATCCACCCAGGGACAGCACTGCCTCCTTCCTTGTAGCTTTTGGTTTCAGGGGTCTTTGGAAGGAGAGCCTCATGTTTCAGCCTACCTGCAAGTGCCCTTTAGTATTATGCTACCTGCCGGAGCCTGGCTGGCACTGTCTGGTGCCTAATGTGCTCCCTGACCATGGGCTTGGGAGGGGGAGCGGCTGAGCAGCCAGAAGCAGCCAGGCCTCTCCATCCCAGCCTGGAGAGTACCTCCTAAGGAGTCACTGAACATGCCATCCAGTATCTGTGTCCCACATTCGTGTCCCCAGCAGCCTGTGGGAGGTGTTACCGCTTTGCATGCCAGAGTCACACTGGGCTCAGAGGAATCACTGCCAAACTGAGCAGACAGTAAGCTCTGTGACATATTCCCAGATGCAAACCAGATAGCGACTTCTGATTCATAAGCGGCCCATGCCTGGCCGGCCAGCTGGCCGGCCAGCCGTCCACAGCGAGGTGGTGAGGTGCAGGTGCGTGTGGACAAGGCCCCTGAGGACACCTGCAACTCTCAAGACCAGCAGGGCACTCTGGGTCCTGGAGAAGTCACAGGAGACACAGCCACTGTCCCAGCGAGGCAGAGGGCACTCTCGCAGGGCTGCCCGTGTCCTGGAGCGCACGTGCAGGTGTAAGTCCTGGGCTTCTTTGTTAGTTTTCAACTTGCAAATAAGCCACAGTGCTTTCTGGGACTCAGCCCCTAATGGAGCCCGTACACCATGTTCTCTCCCATATTTTTCACTGTTTATACATTCATAGCTTCTAAATTTAAGACATGTGTAATGAGCCAGGAGTGGTGGCTTCACACCCAGAATCCTAGTACTGGGGAGCTGAGGCAGGAGGATTGCCGTGGATTTGAGGCCAGCCTGGGCTACACAGTGAGTTCAACATTAGCCTGGAATATACAGAAACCCCCTGTCTCAAAAAATAAAAAGAAGAGAGTTTGTGGTGCAGCTCCCAGCGCCCTCCCAGGGGAAGAAGCAAAGCCAGTCAGCACTTCGAGACCCCAGAGCTGGAGTCCAAGCCAGAAGCTCCACCCCGGAGGCAGGCGCTGCAGGCCGAGGGTGTCCAGGGGTTGATGACCACCCCTGCTGCTCTGTATCAGAAGAGTCATGTCCCTGCCTGGCCCAGTTGGGAACAGGAAGTGGCTTTGGAAGTGTTAAGGTTCTGTATGAATACAGAAGAAAAGCCTCCCCAAAATGATGAACCCACACTCTGACACAATGGCAGTGGTCCTCCTATGCCCCCTGCCATTGTGCCATCTCCCTGTTTCCTGTCAATAGTCTCATTCCTCGGGGTCCCTGGGGGCGCTGCCAGGCATGGAGCCCTTGGTACCCCAGACTCAGGCAATGCAGGGGCCCAGGTAGCTCCTGCATGGCCCCTGCCCACACCTGGCACAGCCCAGATGGACGCACCCAGGGACTGTGAGGATGAGGCGAGGGCGGGACTCCCACCAGCCACTCCTGAGCACCTGCCCCCTGGGTGCCACCACACCGTGCCTGGCCAGAGTGCCTGCCAAGCCCCTAGGAGGCCGCTGGCTTGGCATCACCGCCCATCTTGTGGCGAAAGCTGCTGCTGGTTTTCCTGCTGACAGTTACCACTAAAGAGGACACGTGTCCTGCGTCCTAAGAGCGTGCCCTGCTGAGTGCTTGCTCTGCAGTGGCCGCATGTGTCACCCGGTGTCCTCCCGCCAGGACCCTGGGTTTCACCTCTGCATGTAGGAGCCTCACTGTGCTTGCGCAGACTGACAGCGGCTCTGCCCATCCGTGTGCCTTGTCCTCCTCTGGCTTCGTGGTATCCTCCGGACCCTGTCCTCTTGTTCAGGGGCCTCTGTCCTTTCTGCCCCGAGGCTCCTAGATCCGTCAGTGCCAGTCCCTGCCCTAAGGACCCCAAGCCACACGCTGTCTCCCTGAAGAACTGATTTCCTCCTCCGGGGGGCGCAGCTCAACTCCCCAAGACTAACACATTGAAGCAAACTAGGCACCAGTGCGCTCCTCACAGAACTGGGCCTGACCACCCAGCCCCTGCCTTGGTCTCCCCCACAGAATGGATGCCGAGCAGTGAGAATTAAATACAGCACAGCCAGCAGGAAGTGCCATCCTGCAGGCCAGATCTCACGACACCTGACACTCAGGCCCCCTGTCCTGGGCTGTGCGAGGGTCCAGTTCCAGTGCACCATTGAGGACTGGTTCCCCTCAGCAAGGAAAAGGGAAGGAGACCGTGGCGAGCTCACTGCTGCGCTGGGTCCCACCCTGGAGGAAGAAAAGGACTTCACTCTGCCCTTTGCCGCGGCTGGAATTCTGCCGTCGGTATTCATCAGTTTCCCCATGGGAGACAAGCTCCCCATGAATTAGGGACTTTCCCCGCAGGCATAGAAATGAGTCACGGTGACCCCAGAGTCTCAAGCCTGGAACATGGGGGCCCTTGGAAATCTGGGCCTGAAGTCTATCCAGGTCGTGGGGCTCTTGCTGCCATCTAGTGTTGACCACTGGAACTGCACCGTCTACCCCCACCCCCACCCTAAGAATGCAGGAGGGCATAAGGCGACTTCTGTTGACCTCAGGTTAACATTGGGTTTCAGAGCAAGGACCCTCCTTCCACAGTGGTTCCAAAGACGCCTGCTAGCGAACTCGCCCCTTTCCTCCGCAGCCTCTCACCCCGCACACGCCCACTTCGTCAGCGGGTTCCAACATTCCCGGAGGAGCTGGGCAGAGGGCCTGGCACCCTGGCCCTCCCCACCGCTGCAGTGCTGCGCGGTATCTGCACATCTGTCTGATAGCCGCGCCACAAGCTGGGGGTGTCCTGTCTGATGACTTCACCCCAGCCTGGCTCCTGCCGAGCAAGCGGCAGCTGCACACAGCTCTCCACCAGGAGTCCAGGAAGCAGCTTGGGGAGCCGGCCCTGGGGACTGTCTTTTGCCATGCCCAGGTGACTTCAGGCAGCCAACGGGGGTGGAGGGGGCAGGTGCACTCTGAAGGAACCCCAGAGCTCTGTCTCCAGCACCCCACACCATGGGAGAGGTCCAACAGGGCCCAGGCCGAGGTGCGTCTCGGGGCAAGCACCTGAAAGGTCTGGGCTCCATCCCCAAGCCCGGAAAGGGAGAAAAATGCTAAAGGAGAGAGAGAGAGACCGTGATCCTGGGTGAGCAAGAGCCCAGTGAATGTGACCGCTCCGCTGGCTGGGTTTGCGGGAGGTTCTGGGCCACAGGTGCCCCAGGACGTGCTGAGGACGGACGCCGAGGCCAGGGGCCCAGGGCCAGGCAGCGAGGAGGGCATCTCAGTGCGCTGTGGCGGGAGTTGTCCTGTGGAGCCTCAGGGGCGTCAGGTTCCTGCCATGGTGCCATGGGGCAGCGCCTGGGATGTCGTCCCCCTACCCCAGGATAATTGTGCTGCGAACAGGAACTGGGGACCCCTGAGCTGGGTCTGGGGTTCACAAAGGCAGTGGCCTGCAGGAATGAAAGGGTGGTATCAAATCGCACTGCCGCTCCCGCCTGTCAGGACGGCCGAGCGGAAAGGCTCACCACGCAAGCAGCCAGCACGCTTGCCCACTGCCGAGGGTGCCCAGGGCACGGCCCACCTGGGGGACAGTGCTGCAGCTGCTCTGTGGCATCCACAGGCTGATGGTCACAGACAGGGTGACAGTCACAGTCGGTTGCCAGGCTGGATCAGTGCAGAGCAGGGCCAGGCAGAGGAACCAGCTGGAAGAGCAGCCCAAGGCAGCTTTCATGCCGTGGGAAGTTTGGTACAAACAGTATGTGCTCCTCTTATGATGGTAAAGAGATATTTTTTATAGTAAATATGTTCTTTAGAAGATATATTTTTATAAGTTTCTTAAAAAGGTTTATAAGGTAAGCTTTTGGCCAGGCATGGTGGCACACATCTGTCATCCCAGCACTCGGGAGGCTGAGGCAGGAGGACTGCTGGGAGTTTGAGGCATCTGAGTTCAAGATCAGCCTGTACTCCAAAGTGAGGCCCTGTCTCCAAAAGACCAAAAATAAAAGTAAGTTAAAACTGGACAGATGCACAGGTGGCCCCTGCCTGCCCACAGCGCATGGGATGCTGTCTGATGTTTAGAATACAGATAGCAGGACTGCAGGCCTCAGTCACAGTGGAGCCAGCCAGGGCCTTTCTGTGGGTGCTTGGGTGGCACAGGCTGCTGTTCCACTGGGTGCAGGGCACATGGCTGTTGTCCTGCCCTCATCCATGCACACGGGCCCATCCATGCCCAGGGCTGGGAGCAGCCTGCCCATCCCCACGGGGAGGCCATGCCCTGCCAGCCCTCATGGCTCATCCTGCCCATGGGGAGGGACATGGGGCACTCGGTGTGTGGGGCCAGGACTCCGCTGTGACTCACACCAGTCACTCGCTGTGAGCGTGGCCTCACAATGCCAGGAAAACTCTGGCTCAGGCAGCTGGCACCCAAGAATCAGCCCGCGGCGGGAGCCACAGAGTCAGAGAGCGAGTTTTTACCAGCCCCTCACAGCGACTGGGGTGACACGTTGTTACCTTCTGTCCTGATGTCACCCTTCAGTCACCCAGTGCACCTGGCTCCTTAGCTCACGGCAACAGCCAGGCTGCATGATGGCAACTCTCAGCTGGCTGGTCTGGGTCACGAGCTGTGGTACCGCATCCCTGCGCATGCTGCCTGGGCCTCTCCCCTCCCGGCCCAGTCCAAGCATCCAGTTGCTCCCCAGTCCCTGACCTCTTTGGGGACCAGGAGGCCTGGGGAACCCGGCCAGGCCCTTAGGCAAGCTTGGCGCTCAGGTGGGTGAGATGGGCTTACTGCTGGAGCGTGGGGTGCCAAGAGGTCTTCCCAGAAAGCCGGCCTGCCAGCCCACGTCCAGTGCTGCCTGCTCGGGACTCAGGGTCTAGGGGCCTGGAGCCCTTTCTGCTTTACCATAGGAATCTCTCCAGGCCACTTCAGACAGAACCGCAGACCCACACCCTAGGGCTGGGTCCTTCCGCAGGTCGAGTGGGGCAGGACTGGCCATCCCCCCTCCTGCTGCAACGGCCTGGGCTCCGGACTGCACCACTAGCCTGGCTTCTTCTCGTCAATCTGCCTCCCGGGCAGAGGGTTTTGAGATGCAGGTGACTCCTTTGTTAAATATGCTCTGTCTTGTGAGCCAGGAAGACAGGACCAGGTCACAGAAAGCATCAGAACCGCCGCCTTCCTCTCCACCTCCATTAGTGTCCTTTGTGTCTGTTTTGGGTCCAGCCAAGGGGGTCTGGGTTCTGGGCCTCTCAGTGAGCGGCCACCAAAGCCTGCAGAGAACGGGCCCGGGACCCCTGCAGCCCCGGCACGGTCGGTGCTTTCTCCTCCCTCAGCCACGTCCCTCACCGTCTCAGTGCCCGCTTCCACCCAGGCCCCTGTGGTGGCGCCACTCGGGTCTGTTCCCGGATTTCTCAGCAGAGTCTGGGACGCAGGGATTCTTCACAGGCTCCAGGCAGAAGCCGCTCGTCAGACACTTGCTGCACGTCTGTTTCTCCCAGCCGAGCTTTCTAACTTGTCGGTGGTTTTCTTTAACGGAGTTCGCTGTGCTTCCCTAAGAAGCCTCCCCAGTGCCCTCTTCTGTGCCTTGTGGGTGTGGCCCCTTCCCCGCGGCCACACTGTCTCAAGCGGATGTGAGTAGCAGCGAGGTAACGGTGAGGGCTCGCTTCTCCGCGTGGGGCGATGCTGCTGATTTTATACAGACCCCAAAACCACACTCATCACATGGTTCGGGAGAGAAGGGGATCAGGTGACTGCACCCCAGGCAGCAAATCCTTACTAGAGCAGAGCGAGCCTGGTCTAACTAAGGAAGCGTAGCTCGCGGAGGCAGAGCCAGGCTCGCCTCGGGGCACTCACGGCACCGGGAAGCGGCGGTAAATTACATACGGTGGTACGTATGAGATATACCGGATAAATGCCGACTTCCACACTTGAACTGGCTTGAACCGGGCTCCCCCGCACCGTACCAGGGTGACATAAAGGTGCTCACACGCGATACCCAATCCTCCTTTTTCCAAATCTTGGACAGAGAGTTTGTTTTCCTGTATCCTGGAGCAATCCTACCTTGGGGGACCATATTTTCTGATTGTGGCAAGTAGGACTGAGTCTGGAATTTCCCGAGGGTCACCAGGCACTGCCACCCTCGGCCTTGGGCGCGTCTGGGCCAGCGCAGGAAGGGCAGGTCCATGGGGGGGTAGACTGTCTGGGGTCACCGGTGCCCATGGAAGGTGACAGGAAGAGCCAGCTGAGGAAGGAGGAGGGGTTTCCTACCATTCAGAGGCAGCCCACACGTCACCACAAGCTCATTTGTGCTCTACCAGGAAAGAGCTGCCCTGCGGAGTTTATTCTTGGAAACATTTCTCATCCTTCTCTGACACACGGAGCTCTCGCTTCCTTACCAGGCATGCTGAAGGGTTAATGAGCTCTGGGTAGAGGCAGACGCCACTGCAACACCGGGCCGGGTTCTGCAGCCTACATGGTCACCGGCCTCTCTCCCTTCCAGTCAGAGTTTGCAGAGTGACTGTGTGCCCTCTGCACTCTGGCTCCTGCCCCACCTTGGTGCTCGGAAGCACAGTGCCCAGACGTGGGAGTGCTTAGTGGGACAGCAGTGGGCCTCTAGTGTGGCTATGGGTTCAGCAGTGCGGGCCGAGCCCAGCATGGCACCTATCATGGTGACCATGATGTGTTCTACCTTAAAGATGTCACCAAAGTGAATGCCCAAGAGAAACGCAGCTAGAACTGATGTCTAGCCAGCAGGACACGTGCTTTTTGTGCCGAACCCAGATGCGGGACCTAGCTGGGACCTAGCTGGCTCCAGACCTCCTCTCCCAAAGTGCCACCGGCTTCCCCTTACAAACCTGAAGCCGGGGGGAAACCTGTGGTGCCGCCGGTGATTCTCAAACTTTCTGGTACCAAAGAACTAGGCCCCCTGGGGTAGACCCCGATTCGGAGACCGTGAGACCGGCCTGGGACTCAAGCCCGGGGTGGGGGCTGGTGCGGCCCCACCCGGGAATGGAAGGTGCTGTGTAGCAGACCATGCCTGAGGGTGCTGCTCCCCGAACTCCCTGTGACCCGACTGGAGTCCAGGGCTGCTCTGGGCCCCGTCTTGGGGACAGAGGCGATCAGCCAGGGTCACACTTGCTCCAGGGCTGCTGCCAGAGGATACGGTTGTAGTCAAGAGCTAATATTTAACGTGGTAAGAGCTGCACTGCCCTCAGAGCCCACTCTGCCCACACCCGTCCTGCCATCCGCCACTCCTGCAGCAGCTCGGAGTCCTCTCTCCTGAGGGTCTTTATCAGATGTGATGAAAGATACAGGGCGCCTGCTGCTGCCCAGCGCCGTCCAACAGAGGCAGCTCGTAAAAACAGGACGCTGCGTCCTCGTCCACCTCAGTCACAGGACCTGGCACCGTGCCACTGACTTCTGGCTCCTCTCAAAGTCAGAATGACTGTGAGAGGGAAGCATCTCAAATCCCTTCAGGACACTGAAGCAGCCAGAACAGCACAGCTAAAGACATTCGCTTGGATGCAAAGAAAACTGCGATCTCTTTTCTGACCGTGCAGCCACCTTTCTTTTTATCGGGAATGAAATCTGCAGAACACAAAACTGACCACCCTGAAACGTCCCATCCAAGGCTTTCACAACACGACAGCGCGGACAGCCACCACCCTACCCCGTCACACTTCCGTCACCTCCAGAGGAGATCCACACCCACTGGGGCCACCCCCACCCAAAGGACACCCTAGGGACAATGCCGACTGCAACCTCTGGCCTCGCCCAGAACACGCAGGAACAAAGAGGACCCTCTGTCTGGACCTCAGACACTAGCCAGCTTTCCCAAGGGTCCCTGGGCTGAGGTGGGGTGCAGGGCCTTGGGCCACTCAACCCAGCCCTGCCCCTCAAGGCCATCTTCCTGCACACAGGGTCTCCCGAGACTGAAGGGACAGGAGCACAGCTTGAGCTGAGCCTCCAGTGACCCCCATGCCCCAGCTCCAGCCCGTCCCATGTGGAATCTTTGCGTCACCTCAGTGCCATGAGGCACAGGAGGAACAGGAGGCATCGGGAAGATTTGCCCAGCCGGACACTTCCTGTGGGCAGAGAGGACACCTGAATGCGCTCTGTCCAGGCCGAGATGGGGTTATGACATGGGACAGTGGGCCGGACGTGGCTTCTTTGTGGGAGGTCCCACAACTCATGTCCTGAGAACTGAGACCTGGAGACTGTGGCAGGACTAGGAGATTGTCCTCACCGAAGACTGGGCACTCTCTTTCTCCTTAAGCAGTTTTTTATTGGGCTAAATTTCTTCTTAATATATTCTTAGTTTTTACATTAAAATTTTAAATTACATTAAATGTTCTATTGTGGTTAAAACAGCATCACTGGCATGGTGGGGCGTACGTGTCCACCCAGTACTCGGGAGGCTGAGGCAGGAGAATCAACATGCATTCAAGGCCAGCCTGGCTACGTGAAGAGACCCTGTCTCCAAAGCACAAGAACCTCCACAGGAGGCAGTGCGCCCTCTCTGCCGGTGTTTGGGGTGCCATCCATGACGTGGACCCGCTGTCACAGAGCCACACAGTCCCTGCTGACACTGATCTGCAGGCTGTGACCAGCTTCCTAAACAGTCCCCACGGGTCCCCAAGCAGAAGCCCCTCGCCCAGCACTGTCCCATCCTCCTTTCTGCGCACAAACAGTGCTGCAGGTCCCAGTGAGTTCCGTGCTCGCCTCTGCCAGGCTCTCCGAGCTCCTTGCTGCAGTGGGGGGTCCACTCCACCCTGTCCTGGACACCGCATGTCCACTCACCTGTGGACAGTCCTGGAGCTGTGCCAACCACGCTGTAACGAACCAGGGTGTGTGGGGCCACCCACACCCCTGCTCTCCCACCCGGGTCTCTGCCTGCCTCCAGGTTGCTGGGCACACAGTGGCCAAGACCTGGGACAGCACCGCACTGCGCCCTGGGAGCCCTGACCTCTCCCCCACGGGCCATGCTCAGGGCTCTGATTTTCCCGAGTCCCTGCCACTCACCACCCTGACGGGTGTGGATGATTCTCCATGCTGCATAACCATTCACTTTTCCTGTGTGAACAAAATGGAGGTAAACACCGCGAGGCTTTGCTGCCTGGACGCGGTGTTATTTCCGTGCCTTACCACACGCGTCGGGGGAGAACACAGAGATAAGGCCGTGTGGAGCTCAAATCCCAACACCACAGAGACACAGAAAGAAGCCACGGAGCAGACTCTTTGCATCCCAGCCTGTGTTGCCACCCCACGGTGACATCCCATCAGCTGCCCAGGGTCGTGTACCCTTCTCCGTGGGCCATTCTCTAGCCAGGAACCCTTCTGGGCCGCCATGGAGGGAGGTGCTGCTCTGTGCCCTCTGAGGGCCGCTGCTCTTTGAGAATGAACGGAGTGTGGCAGAGAGTGGTGACTGGAGAGGAGTGTCTTGGGTGGGTGATTTGGGGATTTGTTTTGTCTTTGTGTGCTGGGGATGGAACCCAGCGCCTTTGCACAGAGCTACATCCCCAGCCCTTTCTTGTTTTTCATTTTAAGAAAAACATCTCACTAAATCAAGAGTGTCCAGGGAGGACTTAAACTTGTGGTGCTCCTGCCTCGGCCTCCCAGAGTGCTAGGATTTCAGTTGTGCACCACAGACATCTTGCTTTGTGAAACTGAACACGTGTTGTCCCATAGGGTCAACCCGGGCCGGTGGGTCCCCAAGGCTTCAGTGGGCCTCCAGGACTACAAGGATTCCCGGGGCTCCAGGGCCGCAAAGGTGACAAGGGCGAGCGAGGTGCTCCTGGGACGCCGGGACCCAAAGGAGACGTGGTAAGGACATCGCCCAGGTCCTCTGCTGCGGGGGCACAGGGTGTGTTGGCCCCAGCTAACTTGCTCTCCTTCCTCACAGGGCCCAAGAGGCGTTTCTGGATTCCCTGGGGCTGACGGGATTCCGGTAAGTGCTCAGGAGTTTGGGGTCTGTGGTGTTGCATGGCTTGAGAACTGGGGGACCCTCGCGGTTTGGGGCACAGCCCTTGGTGCTCCACAGTGGTTTTCTCTGGGATCCCGGTTCAGGCAGGGTGGCTTCTTTACGAACGCTGGAGCTCCAGGCCTCAGGTCACACGGGCGCTGCTGTGGGCGTAGGGTGTGCTCTGCAGGAGGCAGCAGTGTCACTGGGACCCTAGGCAGCCAGGGCAGACAGGACACAGCCTGGCATTCCAGCGGCCCGGGCCCCTCAGTGACCACACAGGGCATGAGCAAGGGGAAAGGCATGGTTCGTTCATGAGAAAAATCTCAAAATGCAATAAAATGTGTTTTTCTAACCTAGTTTACTTTACTTCTTGTGGCATAAAATAACAAACCAAATGTCCTGACTCACTGCGCTCTCTACGGGGAGGATCGCTGGTTTCCCAGGCTGGACTCCCAGCCAAAGCTGACCTCGGGATAATGTGTCTGTCACATGTCCTCGTGCGCCACCCTCCCCTGCCCCGTCTGCAGCTGCACTTCCCAGACTTCGGCTTCCCTAGCCTCACATGGATACACAGATATCTGTGCCCTTAACTACTCATGTATCTTCTCCCTTGCCACACATGTGTGCATGTGTGCCCATGCATAAACACCCTGCACACATTCACATGTGCACACACATGCAGTGTGTGTACATACATGCACACATTTACTTGTACACACATGCATCCACATGCCTGCGCACATGCACATGCGTGTACACACAGGCAATGAACTAACAGAGGAGTTCACACTTGCCTCATGTCAAGGAGACTCTCGTGAGAGTACAAGGAAGCAGGGAAGATAGAGGAGGTCACCTTGTCCAAGACATCTGTGCCCAGGACCTCAGTGTCCCCTGAGGTACCCTCAAGCGGAACTCAGTCGCACCACGAGGCCAGGAGCAGAGAGAGAAAGGGTGGTCATGCTGGGATCTGGAGACAAGATAAAGCAATAGTGGAGAATTTCCCTAAAGATGGCATAAAAATAAGTCACCAGGGGCCAGGGATTTAGCTCAGCGGCATAAGCGCCTGCCTTGCAAGTGCACAGTCCTGAGTTCGATCTCCAGTACCAAAAAAAAAAAAAATAAAGTCACTGGCGTTTAAGCTTCATTTTGACTCTGGACCATATAGTGGTTGTCTTTGGAAACTCAAAACCCTAAAGCAAGACTATGAGAAAAACGGAAACGAATTGTCCCTCATTTGCATTCATGTTCCCGCTGTGAACTCGTTTGATTGGGAAGCAGAGAGGTCTCCACTCAGGAGGAAACCGTCACACTGTGCAGGAGCAGGGGCATTTCCGTGGGATCACAGTGCTGCTCACCTGTCACAACTAGTCAGGTCACCAGTGTGGAATCGGGGGACCCTTGTAATTTTCACCATTTAAAAATCATAAAAAAAGCAACTTAAAGGGCCAGGGATATAGCTCAGTGCTACAAGCAAAGCGCAAGGTCCTGGGTTTGATTCCTGGTACCAAAAAAAGCAAAGCCCATGTAGGAAAAGCCTGCAGTTGCCCTTACAGACACACTGAGAAACCCTACTGCACACCTCACGTGAGGAAAGCTTTCCTTGGAATACCAATTTCAAGCTAAGATCAGTGTTATCACGTCACTGCAGGTGTCGTAGTCAGCTCTGATGAGAAAGTGCAGGCAGATGACTCAGGGAAACGGTGAAGGACGGAGGGTGCGCTTTAGGCAAAAGCACCACAGAACACAGTGGATCTGGAACAGGCAGCTGTCTCGGGCTGAAGTGGACGGACCCGTCTCACAGGTCCCCAGCGTCTTTGTTTCCAGGGCTGTCAAGTGCTGGCCCTAATATGTTCGATCACGTTCACCGGAACCCTGGGGTCCGCCGGCTCCCAGAGCCCCCTGCCTGGCTGAGAAACAGTGACTTCCGCCTCTGAAGCAAAGCCATACACGTCGCGGAAAAATTCCACTTTCCTCCTTAAGTTTCTTAATACCATCCAGTGGAAAAGGCACAGTGCGTAGGATTTGTTCCTCGCTCTTGAAATTTTCTAGAATTCTCAAAGGAAACCTAATAGACATCTTACTGGTCTGGAAAATCTTTCTGCAATATGTTTTCAAGAAGTCCAGGGCTTCAGAGAAATTGCACAATCAAAAGCACAGACTTGGGCATCTGTCACCTGAAGAACAAACAGGACACCAGAGCCGGCTGCAGTCATGTCTCCCAGGAAGTGGAGACTCCTGGCCTGGCCCGGCCCACCCTGGCTCCGGCTGACACCTCAGGGGACTTTCTATTCAGGCTTAAAACCTCAAAGTCCCCTTCCCAAAGGGAAGGGGCAAGCTCACCTGGGGCAGGTGAGTCCCCGGTCACTGTCAGAAGCAGCCACTGCGCCTAGGACCCTTTGCAGCAGGCCAACAGCTGCCCTCATGCGTCCCTTATGTGACACAGCTGCCCTGGGAGCCAAGAAGACAGCCCCAGGTGTTTCCCTGCCTCCTCTGGTCTCTGCATCCACTCTTCCATCGGTCTGGCCCGAGTCCTTTCCCCTGGCCCCTTTCATGGCCACAGCCGTGGCCTCCTGAATGCAGACCACTGTCATGGGGCTCAGCTACATGCACACTGGCAACTCCCATGGGCTGGGAGCATCACCAGCTTTCTCTTTCCCAGGGACACCCGGGCCAGGGCGGGCCCAGGGGGAGGCCTGGCTACGATGGCTGCAACGGGACCAGGGGTGACACCGGCCCACAGGGACCCTCAGGATCAGGGGGCTTCCCCGGCGCACCCGTGAGTAGAGACGTGGGGTGGATTTGGGGGACTGAGCGGAGGCGGGCACCTATCTGGGCAAATTCGAGAAGCTGCTATGGCCTGTACATGCTGCTGCCTAGGCTGTGGCCCTGGAGGACAGTGTCCTGGGAGCCTCTTGGGTGGGACACTTGGCCTTGGACTCCTACTGGGGACCTCTCTTGCTGTGGCAGGCAGAGCCTCCCAAGGCCCTGGATTCGAAGAGCCACACTCTTTCCTAAGCGTGAGGTAGAAGCTGGTGTCTTTGGTCCATGTCACTGTCTCCCGCCTTCTCCCAAGAATCCCTTCCTGTTCTCCACACTGATTCCCCCTAACCCCACTGTCCATTGGTCCTCGTCTTCATCCATGAGAAAACCCTGTGCGGCCTTCAAGGTTACCTTCTGTTCTGTGGTTCAGTTTTCCCATCAGCACATCAGCCCCTAGTTCTACCCTAAATTTCCTAGCCAAGAGTTGCACCCATTACTTTACAATGGTGATGGTATACGAGGGTATTTACAGACGATCACACACAGGTGTGTGTGTACATTGTGTCTCTACTAATCACAATTCCATTGTTAAAGATCGACCCAGGGTCTCCACCATAGGGTCCTTAATAGTGTTAGGATCAGTGCCAAAGACAGCACCTAAGTTCACTCCAAAGAAAAATAACATAACAATATGCTAGAAGACAAGTTTGGAGAGACTTCATTTGGGTTTTTGAAACTAAGCAAAATCCCATGAAGCATTTCCATTTTAACTCTGAGGAAGGAACTGTTGGGGAAGTGTGAAATCCGGCCCTGCTCCTGCACCTGAACACAGGGGCTGGTGTTTGGGGCCACTGTGGTAGCCACAGGGCCAAGCAGGCATTGGCTGCAAAGACCGATGCGTCACTGTGCAAATCACCATTGCTACACTGAATATTAACAGACTCTCTTATGTTTCTCTTTTCGTGAAATACCTACTAATTTAGGGGCCCCAAGGACCCAAAGGCCAGAAAGGTGAACCTTACGCACTGCCTAAAGAAGAACGTGACAGATACAGGGTACGTGGCTAGAGGCGGGGGCAGAACCAAGCCGAACCTGTGTAGATTTTCAGCCATGTGAGGATCTGCATAGGGTTAGGTGTGATAAAGGTGGTTTTGGAGTAATGGAATAATCATCCTCTCGACCTGGGTGTTTTTGGTCCTGCGTTACTCGGGGGCGCACCCTTTCCCATGTTTATGATGCCCCAACCCCAAGCCGAATAGAAGGTCACGCATCCCACTAGACTAGCGGATTGCCAATGCTTGTTCCGGACTCTCAGCAAGATGACACTTAAGTCTCCAGGTGCTCAGCGGCACTAACCTTGAACCCTTGTCCTCTCCACCAGGGCGAAACCGGAGAGCCCGGGCTGATCGGCCCCAAGGTCAGTTTGATTTTTGAATAGAAATTGTCCAAGCCAATGTTCAGAACTCCGGAACCCCGCCCTCAGGACACCTCTCCCCTCAACGCAGTCTCCTTTCCTGTCCACAGGGATTTCCCGGCCACCCCGGGCCTGTGGGGCCAATGGGTCCAGTGGGAGCCCCCGGAAGACCAGTAAGTAGCAAGCACCTGCGGGCCTTCAGGCTACATCACCCAAGACGCCACTGCTGCAGAGCAGCAGGCGTGGGGTGCCTGGTGGCCTCTGGGACAGAGCAGGCCTCTCTCCACACACCTGCTGCTGCTTAGGATTCGGGGAAGGCAGGGCAGGGCTCCGGGCTACGATTGCCAGCTCACTGCCAGCTGCACTGCCTTTGGTCTGGGCTCTGGATGGTGCCCTCCCACGTGTGAGTACACGCGCCTGGACCTGTGCCTAGCCATGTGACAAAGGCCCATTGCCCAGGATAGCACAGGCAAGTCCTGTAGGTTGTGAGGAGGACTCGGGCTCTTCCTGGGCAGGGCCTCACGCAGGAGGACCCACCAAGCCAGGCCATGGCCATCGCAGAGAGCAGGGCACAGACAGTGTCACACACAGGCACACAGCCGCCACAGTGCTGGGCACCGTTTAACAGATCTTCCCTGTGCCCCTCATGGAGGCTGCAGGGACCCCAGCTCCGACGGGAGCCACCAGGGAAGAGGGGGAGCCGAGGCCCCGCATCCCAGGGCCTGGGCCACCGTGAGAGGGCGGCAGGCGCACCACTTCCCCTCGCTGCTCAGCAGTGACACGCGCGGCCCCTTGCCCAGGGGAGGTTCTGCCCAGAAGCAAGAGGGCCCTAGACCAGGACCGCGTCCCGAGAGGCTGCGTGTCCCTTTCCTAACAGCCTAAGAAATGGGGTGACCGGCAGGCACATTTGGGCAGGGTGCACAGGCTCCTTCAGGCCCTAAGAAGGGGGAACAGTGGTTTTGTTTTTACAAAGCAAAGTTCCTTGGTGCCATGAGGCTGTGCGGCAAGGAGCCCTGTCTGTGTGGCAGAGTCTCCTGGCGGAAGGAAACCCAGCAACACCCTAGCTCTGCACAGCTCCCGGTCTCTGTGTACCCACTAAAGCGCAGCCCTCCTAGCTCGGGGTTTTCACTCTTTAAATAACACAGCGCGGGGAAATCCTAAGCAGGCCGTGCAGCTGACCTGACAGCCTCGGCCCCCGCTGCCTGCTCATCCGTGTCGCCATAGATTAAGTCTCCAGTGAGTGTCTGGTGTCTGTGGGGCCCAGAGGAATCAGGGGCTGTGGCCATGTCAGGGATTTAGCTCAGCGGCATAAGCACCTGCTTTGCAAGCACGGTCGTGAATTTGATCCCCAGTACCAAAAAAAAAAAAAAAAGAAAAGAAAAGAAAGACACTAAGGAGCTGTGGCCAAGGCCCCAGGGCGGGGACTCACAGAGGGGCACGATGGGGACACAGGGGACGTCCAAGGCCCAAGCACGCAGGAGCAAGCCAGGACGGCCAGCAGGGCCGGTGGTAGTCGGGGAGCTACTAACCGCCCGCCCCAGCTGCCCATCCTGGGCTCCTGGCAGACCTCACTGGGTCCTGGGATAAAGGAGGCAGCCTGCCAATGTCTTTGTGTTTGTGCAGGGACCTCCTGGACCCCCCGGGCCGAAAGGACAGCCGGTGAGTTTGCTGGGATGGGGTTGGGAAGGGGCTGGGCTGTGTGCACGCTTTTACCCAACAGTAACGTGGCTGACAGCTGTTTGCTGTTTAGACTGTGTGAGAAGTGGCTTGCAGGTTTCTAAGACCTCATGGTCAATGGCAAGCCTAGGGCCAGGGGTGCATCTGTGGCTCCTGCTCTATCCCTGAGTATGGATGTCAAATGCTTGAATGCCAGTCCATTAACATATTCCTGTTGCTCTCTGAAAATCACACCAGTGAACATTTGATTAGAAATGTAGCGTTTTCAAAAAAAAAAAATCTGGGAATTGTAATGAACGCCTATAATCTCAGCACTCAGGAGGCTGAGGCAGGAAGATTTCTACAAGTTCAGCGCCAGCCTGTGTTACATAGTGAGTTCAAGGCCAGTCTGAAACATATAAGGAGACCATCTCAAAAATCAAAACAAAAAAGAAGAAGAAAGAGGAAAATGTTACATTTTCAGTAAGTGTGTGGTGGCATGCACCTATAACTTCAATACTCAGGAGGCTGAGGCAGGAGGATCTCCAGGAGTTCGAGACTAGCCTAGGCTACATAGTAAGTTCAGGGACAGTTTGAGCTACATAGCGAGATGCTGTCTCAAACTAACAACACCACAATAAACAGTAAGTAGCCTGGATCGGTGTAGGGACCACTGGTATCTATTTCCCATGATGGGCAGGATATGGTTCTGCTTGTCTCGGGGACACAGTGACGTCATCTTACCTGGATGTGACCAGGTCCTGCTGGAGCCCGAGGTCCGGCTGCAGCCTGGTGCTGGGCCGTCTGCCTCGGGGGGCCTGCTTGGTGGGAGCACAGCCACACAGCTGCCTTGTCCGAAACTTAGGGGACAGAGCTGCAGTTCGCCGTGACCAGGGAGGCTGGACAAGGCTGGTGAGGAAGGTTTGATCAGCTCGGCCTATGTCAGAAACCCTTGGGTGCAGCAGGAAGTCCAGGGGCCACGATGCCCCTGGCCAGATGGACACCACAGCAGCCGCCTCCCCAGTGTCTGCAGGCCCTGTCCCCTCCAGCGGTGGGGCTTCCGGGCCCCTGAGGCCTCCAGGGCTGCTCCCCGCTACAGCCAGAGCAGCCAGAGTCAGCAGGGCCCCCAGCAGAGGAGCCTCAGATCTCCCCAGGCCGCCACAAACCCAACAGCCCCCCCCCACCGACCCGGTCACTTCCTGGTGGCTTTGCCACGGGCTCCGGAGGCAGTGCAGGGCTGCTTCTCTGCACTTTGATTTCTGCTCCAGCCAGGTGGGGAAGAAGCAACAGCAAATGCATGATTAGGGGCTTTGTCTTCGCTCTGTGGGCCAGCAGGGGTAGCCGACTGCACGGAGAAAGCTGAGGGCCCGGACCCTGTCTGCCTGGGAAGGCAGAGGGCCTGGGATCGGAAGTGCATCCTGCACACGGCTCCAGGGGCCTCACAGCACCTCAAACTGCAGCGAGACCTTGCTCTGAGGCAGGAGGAGGAGGAAAGTTTGGGTTGAACCCAAAGAATCATCCACATTGATTCTAAATCCCCTCAAATTATCAAAAAGATGGGAAATGTTTATGTGAAATTAGAATGAGCTTAGCAAAAGGAGAGAGATAACGCACTGCACTGGTCAAGGCGCGCTCTGGGGTGGCAAGGGCACCCCAGCCCGTCCCAGCCCCAGCCAGGCCAAGTGAGGACGACTAAGTCGCACACTGGGACCCATCTCGGTGTCCCCAACCCTGGGGAGACACCTTGAATGCTGTGCACATGTGGGTCCAATAGTGCCACATGCAGGGAGGTCTGGGTTTCTTTTTTTTCCTAAAAATATAATTATATTTTACTGTGACTCTTTTAAAAATTCACAAAACCCATTTATCTTTCCAGGGCAACCGAGGACTTGGTTTTTATGGAGAAAAGGGTGAAAAGGTAAAGAAAACCCCGTGGACTCCCGCAGAGGCTGCAGGCGCAGCCACGGGGGTGCTCAGCAGGCACCAGAGGGCCACGTGGGGACCCGGCTGCTGGGGAGGGGGGGTGCTGCAACGGCCATGCTGCTGCACTTTCTTCCCACTTAAACAACTGCTTTTGCCGCACCACACACAGGGCGACCAGGGCCTGCCAGGGCCCAACGGGATCCCCTCCGACACCAGCCACCCCGTCGTGGCGCCCACGGGCACAACTGTGCACCCCGGCATGTACAAGGTAAGGTGGGCGCGGCCTCCCGGTGACCCAGGAGTGGGAGAGGTAACTTCCTTTGGCTCTACTCTGACAACCACATCACCAACAAATCGGCAAACCATCCCTAAAACACAGCCAGCCCTGGAATATTCTCGATGCTTCCGGATGGTTCTAGGTCCAATGAGATTGCTTCAGTGGTTCATGCACTGATGCAATGGTGAGGAATTCAGAGCAGGGTGAGACGCGGTCACAGTCCACTCTCACACCGGAGCAGAGCATTGCATGCGGAAAGCGAAACCGCTTTTCTCCCTCCTTCTGTGAGGCGCCTGGTTGTGGGTTTTGTTTGTTTTCCAAATCAGCTCAGTTTCTCCTGCTTCCACTGCGTTCACTCGAGCTCTGGTATGATGGAGTGTGAGCCTGGTCCACAGCGGAAGTTAGTGTCCCGCTGTCCCTGGCTCTGGACGATGCCCTGAGCCCCCCTGGCCCGGGCAGGGCCCCTCTCTCTGGCTGCCCCGGGTCCCTTGGGAGGTGGTCACAGCGGTGCCAGGCCAGGGAGCAGAATGCGGAGGGTGCCGTGTGTGAAGCACATGCCCAGGAGGAAGAGTGGGAATCGCGTTTTTCCAGTAGAGTAGAAACCCCCCTACAGCTGTCAAGATGGGGCGTGGGAGCTCGGCCCCAGGCACGCCTGCAGGCAGGGCCACCATCCCTGGATGGAGATCAGCCCTGCAGCCGTGGCCCAAGCTGAGTGGCCACCGACAGGTGTGGCTTCCGAGGTGGCCACGGGGCCTTAGTCCAGGGTCAGGGGAGAGCAGGCGGGGATGCTACTGTCAGTGCCCCAGCTGGAGGCTGCTTCTGCAGTCAAGGTGGGCCAGCTCTCGGTGGCCTAAGGGGCAGGCGTGTGCCACAGAACCCACTGTCGTCCTAGGAGAGTGGGGAAGACCTGACCAACCAAGAAACCCAAAGGTGCCATTCATTTATGAGATTAAAGTCTTATTAAAGACTTTTTGCTTCCTGGTGTAAACCTGCGTCTCCCACCCGGGTGGACATGGAGGGGATACTGTTCCAGAGGTAATGTGCCTTTCTCATCTCTCCTGTTCTCCACAGGGTGAAAAGGGCAGCCAGGGAGAGCCCGGGGCACGAGTAAGTCAAGTCGGGGAGACACGAGCCCACAAGGTCCTCGGGTGGGCAGTGGACGGTGCCACAGTCTTGGCATCCAGCCTCGGTGGGCGGGAGAGGGTTGTGGACATTGCACACTGGCTGCTCAGCCCTTTCTGACCTTAGAAAGTGGCCATGATGTTAGATGACTGACAGGCTGGGTGAGGGACAGTGGCCTCTCTGCCCTCTTGCATTTGTCCCCCAGCCGGCCGCACCGTCCACTTGTCCCTCAGGATCAAGGCACCCCCACTCCCTCCAGTGCCGGGTGGGGTCGCTGTGGAGGAGGCCAGGCCGGGCTGCAGTGTGGCCTGGCAGGACCCTGGTGGCCCTCATGCCCCTTCCCTCTCTCCTAGGGCATCTCGTATAAGGGAGAAGAAGGGATCATTGGCTTCCCAGGAACGCGGGTGAGCGGTCTGAGAGCGCGTGTCTGCAGTGTGCGGGGTGCACTCACCTCAGGGCACTGACACACGTGCTGAGTGTGTCTTAGCCACTTCCCAGCCACGCCGGCTGTGTGGTTTGGTTCTGCTTTTTAAACAGCCTTCCTTTGATGAGGGTGTTGTCCCCAGCAGAATGGAGCAGAAAGAACGGCGATATCCTGTGGTCCCTGAAACACCCCTCCCTATCCCTGCACACAGCCTCACGCTGTGGACGCCCCGCCACTGCCCCGTGTCCACTGCGCCCACGAGCCCCCACGCACTCGCCGTCCATACCTTCAGCCCACTCCCTCTGCTCAGAGCAGGGAGGGAGACCCTGCGCCTGCCCCATAGGCTCAGTCTGCCTTTGGTCCCTAAAAACCTGAAGTGGCTGCCCCCAGAGCCCAGCAATGGTGTCCCCAGATTAGGGTCCAACCCTGAGGGCCATGTGCCCCTGGCCACTCTGCTGGCAGCCCTGGCCGGGCATAGCCCAGGATACATGCTGGGCAGAGCCCCAGGCCAGAAGGAGGAGACCACGCTCCTGGTGGCAGTGTGACAGCCGGCCACGCCCACCACAGGCCCTGGCCTACGGCATGCATGAGAAGAGAGTGATTTCTCAGACTCCCGCCTAATAGATCTCCTGTATCAGCCATGTGGTTTCTCTGTTCTTTAACGGGTAGGAGTTACACGCTGTAGGAAATACGGGTAAGGTGATTTAGCCCCCAGATGGGGGCCTTGCTCCTCTGACCAGTGGGTAAGCCCCCTTTTTGCCCCCCATCTTGGCGGCGGCACCTGCCCCAGCCTCCAAAGGGAGGACTGTGCTTGCTTGTCACTGCTTTCCAAAGCTGTCAGCACGGAAGTTGCTTCCGTCCTGTCGGCCACCATGACACAGGCCCAGGAAGGCTGGCCACAGAGCTGAGCTGCTCGTTTCTGTGTTCTGTTCCACTAGGGGCCTCCTGGCTTGGATGGAGAGAAGGGATTCCCGGGGCAGAAGGTAAGTGCTGCAGAGACTCTGCTGTGGGTGGGGACTGCACAGGAAGGCTTCCGTGCCGAGGGACAGAACACGTGCCCTCAAGGAAAACATGTGGCGCCCCTTCGCTTACAGTGGCCTGAAGAGCCCTCCCCGACCGTCCACCCTTCCTTCACTCTGTCCCTACCTGGATGTGTCCCTCAGGGGGCCCAGGACCTCACCCTGCTGTCACAAGGTTACTCTTAGGAAGCCTTCAACTGGTGACCGGGTTTCCATCCGTACTTTTTATAGATTGACGTGCTTTTTGACACTGTTTATGTGTGGTGTTAGACCAGATAATAATTCTCACTGTGGGTTCGGTAGGCAGAATTTGGGCTTCTCTAAAACAATTTTAGGTAAAGGGCACGTGGTGAGTCCTGGGGTGCTTCAGCATTCGCTGCATTGGCAGGTTGGGCCCTCTATGTGAAGACGCCCGGCCTGTCCACCACAGGGCCTGCCACCTCGACTCCCCTGGCCTGGCCCTGGCCCTGACCCTTGGTGCGGCTTCAGCTCTGGGCCCGTGGGAGAGGTGTGGCTCTGCACATGCAGAAGCAAACGCATCGTGCTGCTCTGCCCAGGGTTGACGCCCAGCCCTCCCCCGGGCCTCTCTGCAACACCAAGCGTCCCCCCATCCTTCAGCGAGCTGCAGAGCCACAGGACAGGGACACTCATATCCACATCCCCTCAGGCAGTGTCCACGCCCAGCCAGCAAAGCGTGTCCCGTGCACAGGCAGTGAGTGTCTGCACCCTGCAGCCCCAGCAGATGCATAGAAAGGATGCTTCTGACAGAGAAGCTTCAGGCTCCCCGGCCCTGCATGAGCCAGGCAGGCCACAGGAAGCAATGCTGAGCCCAGGGCTTCCTGCTCGGTCATCCAGGGATAGCCCTTACCCTGTGTGCCACTGCCACCCTCCCAAAGTGCCAGGCACAGCTGCACAGACCTGGGCTCTGGACTTCACCACCGACTGTGCAAACTAGCCTGGCTCCAGAGACTCTCCGGGTTATGCCCATCCCTGCCCTTTGACCCCAGCTCCTGCCAGAGACGATGCCAGCCAGGCCACAAGATGCCATCTCTGTGGGTAGGGACACTCCCAAAGCTAGCACAGCTGTCCACACTGCACCAGACCACAGGCCAGAGGTCAGGTGCCAGCTGACACAGGACGCTAAGCAAATCTCCTGAAGAGACAGCGGTGAAAGCCCGCACCAGCATGCAGAAGCTGTCCATCTCCTCCATCTTGAAACTGCTGCTGGACCTCTCATCACCCACCCCACGCTGACCATCAGCCCGCCTGTCCCCAACGCGAGGAGCCACTGCCATTCACACGGCCAGAGTCCAGAGATCTGTGAAAGGCCTGGAGCCCTGGCCACGGCCATGGCCAGGTGTGAGGACACACCTCATCCCGAGGCTGCACTGGCCACCCTGGGAAGACGGGTTTCAGGGTCATCCAAGTGGATTCAGGGGAATCGTTTGCTTGGGCCGTCGGGGGCAAAGCCGTGAGCCCTGCAGCCGGGCTTGCAGAGCACCAGTCTGTGCTGACTTTCCCTTTCCTAAAGGGAGTCAGGAAGTGTCTTGTGGGCTTAGCTATTTTAATTTTTAGGAAAAAAATCAGAAATTATTTCCTTTTTTTTTTTTTTGGTGGCAAAGGTCTTGCTATGTAGTTCACATTGGCCTTGAATTTACTGTGTAGCTCAGGCTGGCCTCAGACTCGCAGAAGTCATCCTGCCTCAGCCCTCCCTGTGCTAACTTACCCTCAGTAACTGAGCTTTTCACAGCCTGCAGTTACTCTGAAAGTGCCGACTGAGCCCTGTCCCCTGGGAAGACGCAAGCTGATGACAGCCCCACGACTGTCCTTAGCCTTGCTGGCATCTAAAGGATGGTGTGTACCGTTAGGACACTTGAGCCGTGGTGGTGGCTTGAGAGAGCTGTTGTCTGAGTGCCGTGCATAGCAGCCATTGCTCTGGCTGAGTCCCCACTCCCAACGCCCGTACCCTGCAGGCCGGCAGGGCTTCTCTGAGGCGAGGCCTCTCCTCCATGGCCCCCGAGTTCTGCTCAGCTGGCCCTGCTTCTGGCCGCTGAGGGGACGCAGTAGCCACATGCCTGGCACTGCCCCTGCCCTGGGGGCAGGGGCGTCCCCCATAGAGCCACCTTGCCGCTGCTGCCTTCTCTGCCTGTGCCCTGCCACCCCTGCTTCTCAGGCTCATTTCTGTCCCCAAAACACAGAGCTGGGTCTCCCGCTCCACCCAAGACAGAGTCAGACGATCCGTGGAGCTCACTACACAGGGTCGGCCACTGAGCACCGCGCTTGGGGCTGCACCCTGTCACCTTCATGAGAGGGATGGACTTCAGGGTTTCAGAAACCTGTGCATGACTGACCGTGGGGTGCCAAGGCAGCCACAGGGGTCAGGAGGCAAAAGTAGCATTAGGGATTTTTTTTTTTTTAAGAGAAGGAAAATAGTTGCTAAGGAAGAGGCTCTGATGGTTATTTGGCTCTAACTGGAGATTTTCAAAACCCATCTGGGGAGACGATTTCAGCCGTGGACCTCGTGCCAGCGCCTGGCTCAGTGTCACCCTGGAGGGTGCTAACGTGGGGTGTGATGCCCAGGAAGCACTGGCCGCCTCCAGGAGCAGCTCTGGACCTGTTGCGAGGACAGAGGCAAACGCTCCATGGCACCCAAGAGAGACCGACAGAGCCACCATGGATGGTCCGGTTTCTAAGCAAGAGCAACAAAAAGGCCCCAGGGACAAGGAGGAGGGGCACCGGCTGTGAAGCCAGAGGGAAATGAGACCCAGCCCCTACAAATCGGTGGGACTCTGACTCCTGGACTAAACAGAGCAGCTTTGAAAAGGCACATGCCAAAAAAAGAAAAAAGCCGGGCGTGGTGGCTCACGCCTGTAATCCCAGCACTCGGGGGGCTGAGGCAGGAGGATCGTTGCAAGTTCGAGACCAGCCTGGGCTACAAAGTGAGCTCAAGGCCAGCCTGACCTGCATTGAGAGACCCTGTCTCAAAAAGATAAAAAAGAAAAGAAAGCAAAAGAAAAGGCACATGCCACTCTGGGACAGGGAACAGGCACACTGGGTCATTGGGGGTTCTAATGAACTGTTGTTAATTTTATCACAGCTCTTTTAATTACCACGTCATGGCCACTCTCCGAGGTTGTCCAGGAGATGAAAGTGAAATGTGTGCATCTGTCTTGCAGGGAAGCCGAGGCCTGGATGGCTACCAAGGCCCCAATGGACCCCAAGGACAAAAGGTGACCTGCGCCTCCATCTTCCCTTTGGACGGTGCTCTGCACCCAGCGGGAGGGGACTCCACCCAGCAGTGCAGGACAGTGGCACATGGGCAGAGGAGTGGGTGTCGGCTGACCAGCGGTGTGCTGTGTGGGGTCCCTGAGGTGCAGAGGGTCGAGCAGGATCGTGGCAGGGGCTCTGCAGCCGCAGGATGGGAGGTGCCCGGCTCCCAGGACTGGGCAGAACAGCTTTCTGCTGCACCAGTATCCAGATCAGCTCTGCTTTGGAAGTGCGCACAGTGTCCAAAACCCCAGCAAGCCCCATGCTCTGCTGCTTTTTCTCCAGGGAGAACCAGGGGAACCTGGCCCCCCAGGACCACCCACCTACTCGCCTCATCCCGCCCTGGCCAAAGGTGGGTAGCAGCAGCTCCCCCACACGACAGCAGCACACGCATGCTGGCTTCTCCTGCGGACAGAGCAGGAACTTCCCGGGCAGATCATGCAAAGCAAGACTAAGGTGTCCCCAGCATGCACCCCGCCCTGGCAGTTTGGAAAGGTCAGGAAAGGCCATGCGCTGGCTCTGCAGACAGCACTGCACCCTCCAAGAGCCCCGCCCCCAACCCAGAGTCTCCTTCCTGCAGACTGGCACAGGCCCTGGCCTGGCGTCAAGAAGGTCACTAAAGACCTCACCCCAGCCTGGCAGAGGCTCTGGGGGTGTCTCCGCCCCATCCACAGGACCCCCAGATCTGAAGCAGCTGGTAGGGGAGCAGAGACCGGCTTCACCTGTTTAGGATTAGCGGTCTTTCGGCGAATGGGATGAACCCCTCTGAGGCTTTGGGCACATGACTTTGAAATTAATGCTGGGGGGCATCTTCTACCTTTTTCAAAAACGCCCAGACAGGGACCCCAGGGGTCTTTCAGCTCCTTCCTTTCCACCACACGGTGTCCCTGGCACCGAGCGGGGGGATAGATGGCTTGAAGACCCATCCACAGCCAGGTGTGGTGGCACACTCCTGTAATCCCTGGTGATGCAAGTCATTCAACACCACCCTGTGCTACACAGCAAGAATCGGGGATTTAGCTCAGCAGCATAAGCGCCTGCCTTGCAAGCGCACGGTTGTGAGTTCAATCCCTGGTACCAATAAAAAAAGAAAAAAGAAAAAAAGCCTGTCCCTAAAACAAAACAAGTGTTAGATTATTTTTTGAGACCAGGCCCCACTGTGTAGTTCAAACTGGCTTTGAACTTGTTTATGTAGCCCAGGCCTGCCTCGAACTCACAGCAATCCTCCTGCCTCAGCCTCAGTGCTGGGATTGCAGGGGTGCCCCACTGCCCAGAAAAGAGAAATTTAAATAAAGGACACCTTTTGTGCCAAGGGGATGTGACCATGCCCACTCGCCCCATTCCTCCTGGCCTGGATCTGAGCTGGAATGTGGCTGAGTCACATTCCAGGGTGTCCTGGAGTCCAGGTCGCTGCTGAGAAGACCCTGCAGGCTCCCAAATGCAAAGCAGAGTGTGGGCTCTGTGGGGAAAGGGTCTGAGTGATGAGAGCAGCCCCGAGGTCCTCACAGACCAATGCCCAGTTGCCCGCATAAGCACCCCGAGTGCCCAGGGTCCTGGCCGTGATGCTGCTCATCCTGGCACTGGCCTTATCTGTGTTCCAGGTATCAGAGGCGACCCCGGATTCCCAGGGGGTTATGGGGAGCCAGGAAGCAGGGGCCCACCAGGAGACCCCGGCCCACCAGGCCCGCCTGGCCCACCCGCTGGAGACCAAGGTAATGGGCTTTCCTGACCTGGGACTCAGGTGGGCACAGGGTGAGAAGGGTTCTGTTTGGTGGGATGTGGGGAGTGCACAGGATCAGAGAAAGGCTTGGAGCACCCTGTGAGCCTCAAGGTACCTCGGGGAAGCTGGCAGGTGGTGATGCCATGTGGTCTCAAGGTGCTAGCTGGCCTGGGCCCTGGGCCTATGGTGGCCTCACCCCCACGGCCATGATGCCTCAGAGGATGCACACACTGTGACCCCCACTGGGTTCCAGGTGAGCGGAGAGGCCTGCCTGGAGAGATGGGACCCAAAGGCTTCATTGGAGAGAAGGGCTTCCCCGCACTCGAGCGGGGCCTGCAGGGCGCTGACGGAACGCCAGGTCAACAAGGACCCCCTGGGCCTCCTGGGCCACCTGGACCGGATGGTGAGTGGGGTGGGGTGGGGTGAGGTGGCACCCCCCAGCTGTGTTTCCTTTGGGTTTCTATGCTGATGAGTTCCACATGGACCGGTGGGCTGATGGGTGAGGCTGAGGCTGCTTCCTGGGTCCAGCAACCATGGAGAAGCAGCACCACCCCCAAGGCCTCGCACTGCCCGTGTCCAGCGGTGGCAACTCACCCTTCCCGCAGCCCCACAGAACTTCCCAGCAGATGGAGTGATCTGCCTCCCGAGCAGGCACCCGTGGCTGGTGACAAGGGACAGCTCCCTAAGAAGTCACCCTAAGAATTGGCAGCTGTCACCGAGGTGGGGAAGCTAGGAACTAGGCTGGCCGGCCGGCAGTGGCGCATGCTTGGGCTGCCCCCCGTGGTACGGTGGCCGTCTTTATTGGGGTTCCCTGTGGAGGAGGTGAGGAAGTATGTCCGCCCCAGCTTCGAGCTCATGCTGTGGAAGCCCTCACGAGAACATCTCAGGCGGGGAGGATGGGGCACTCGGGAACCAGAGGCCCCGCGCTCTTTCCATGTGACTTTGGCCAATGCCAGGGGCCTCTTCTTGAATCTAACCCACTCGGCACCCTCAGCCAAGGCCTCCAGCCAGCTCGGTTCGCTTCAGCAAAGATGTTCTGGTTAGACATGGACAGGACTGGGTCTCAGTTCAGCAAAGATGTTCTGGCTAGACATGGACAGGGCTGGGTCTCAGTTCAGGTTTGAATCGAAACCTCCATTTTTAAGTCACTTTTTGGCAGTTACTCCTCCTTGCCATCTCTAGGTAGGAGAGCGTTGGAGGTGTTATGTTAGAAGGCTGTTGCTGCACCTCTCTTCCTTTAAAACAGTCAGCAATCGCTGCCCTGTTTCTATTTTGCATCCTACAGTCTGTTTTTAACCTGCCATGGTTCTGATTCCCTCCTTGTGTTTCAACTGGAAAACGCTTTTGAAAAGTTTCAGATGCAGAGATTTCCCCACACTGCACACTCGCCAGGTGGTGTGAGCAGTGTTCTCTTTGATGTGTTTCGTCACCCTGGACGTCCCTTTGTAATGTCACAAGTGTCATGATGGCCATGTCTCCATGAGCACTGTCCTTCCTGAGTAGTGGCCCCTGCTTTTCCTTTTCTGAAACAGGACATGTCTTCAAAATAAAGGCTGAGAAGCACATCACTGGGACAGAAAACTTAGACGTATCCCTGTAACTAAACTCGCTTTGATAAAACACGAACACACGCCATCTTGACTCATAAACCTTGCTTAGGAAATCTGTCATTTGCTAACGTAACCCAAATGCACACAATATAACATATTTCTAGTCTATATTGTAGACTTGTGAGCAAATTTATAAAACAGATGAGGTGGCATCAGAGTTTATCAGCTATCAATCTGTAAAGTGTGACAACCAGGTGCACGCGTGTCCATGGATGAGTCTGTACTCTCCTACCCTGCAATCTGGCAGCCCCCTGTGAGGAGACAGTGGCCTTCGAGGTGCTTTCAGAGTGCTGGGCAGGCATCACGCAGCACCGCTGGTCTTGATTCCCATGGAGTTCGGCCTCTCCCTGCAGAGAAACTTGGACTCCCGGGGGCTGCATTCCCTCCTGTTCCTCAGCCTTCCTCTTGTGCGGCCCAGGGAATCCAGGCTTTGAAGTCTGCTTCCTCCCGTGGGAGACCCTTTGCTTTCTCTGTCTTTCTCCGGGCGCCAAGCACGCACCCAGCACTGCGTTTGGTCCCCAGCCTGGTCTCAGGCTCCTCACGGGGGTCGAGCGGAGGACTTGGAGGGATGAGTTTGAAACGATGAGCAAATTAGAGAAAAGAAAAGAGTGAGGACAGGGGAGGAGGCCATGGCACTGCATCTGCCCAGGAAGTGACCCTCTGTCCTGACAGTGCGTCACCACGGGAGGGAGACGCCAGTGTCCCAGAATCCAGGCCCTAAACCCAGTGATGCAGGGTGGCACCCATGCCGTTTTCTGTGAAGAGGTACAGAGGCCTGAGCATCATTCCTCACCAAGGCGCTCAGTCTTTAGGTCTGGGTCTTTGCCGCCTCTCCTCCCACGTGCCCAAATCCCCCTGCTCTCGCGCCATGAGGCCCACACAGCCTGACGCACCAGGGCTTGTGTGTAGGGGTTTTACTGGCTCGCAGGAGCTCAGTGGTTGCTGGGTTTAACCCTGCAGAGCCAAACAGGAGCCTGCAGCTGCCCCGCTGGGCTGTGCCCTGGAGATGTGTGTTCTGGTGGCCACCACCAGAGGGCACTGCTCCCGCAGCCACCTAGCAGCCTGGCTGCAATGGAGTGGAGGTCTCAGCTGGTCACCTGGACTCTCCCGCATGGATGACCACAGCGCTGTGACCACGACGGCTCTGGAGAAGCTGGTCCTTGGCGGGGAGGGCAACCAAGGTCGTCCAGCAAGGCGGAGCATGCCTGGCCCTGGCCGCAGTGTCAGAGGGATGGGTTTCATCTCTGTACAAATAGGCAGCGTAGCTTGGCGCACACTTATATTTCCTTCCAGCCCTGGGGGCGTGGCACCAGCACCAGGTGAGCTTCTGGGGGCTTCTGGGTCATGGGGGACCCAGGATGAGAACCTGCCAGGCTGGAACGCTGCACCCCGGGGTGAGCACTAACATTTGTCTTGTGGGTTTCTCCCTAGGCTTCCTGTTCGGCCTGAAAGGAGCCCAAGGCAGCCGGGGCTACCCAGGGCATTCCGGTTTCCCGGGGATGCGAGGGCAGAAGGGATGGAAAGGTGAGGAGTCCACAGAGGTGGGGGGCAGGGAAGGCAGCACCCCAGCCTCAGTTTCAAATCCCACTCAGCTTCCCTGGGCCAAAACCCACAGCTTTCTGAGTGTCAACCATGCCACCAACACAAGATTCCACACCTGATCCCACGGGACAGACAGGCCACAGAGCACAAAGGACTGTGTAAAATCAGCTGGTGCACGCCTGTCGTCCCAGCACTCAGAGGCTGAGGCAGGAGGATGACTACGAGTTTGTGGCCAGCCTGGGCTACCGAGCAAGGTCTCGCCTGTGTGCGCTCCAAGCCCCTCTCCCACACTCTGCAGGTGACGCTGGGGACTGCAGATGTGCCGGAGGTGACCAGTTCATCAGTCTTCCGGGGCTCCCAGGATTCAAGGGTTTCCCAGGTGCCAGTGGGGAGCCAGGCAGAAAAGGGGAGCCAGGAGACCCTGGCCCACATGGCATCCCTGGGTTCCCAGGGTTCAAGGTGAGAAAACAGCGCCCCTCGCAGCCTCTTTAGAAGGATCCCAGGCTGGGACCCAGTGTGCTGATGGGATTTCCAGAAGCCATGGTGTCAAGGCTCAGAACTGTGATCCCAGCACTCAGAGGCAGAGGCAGGAGGATCACAAACTCCAGCCCGGTCTGGGCAACTTATCACCTTAGCAAAACCCTTTCCCAAAATAAAATTTAAAAGGAGCTAGAGGTGCAGCTCAGTCCAAGGCCCTGGTTCAATCCCCAGTTCTACCTCCCCCCAAAAGCCAGAGCAAACTCCACAGATTTTTAGGGGGTGCAGCCACCGCAGAAGACACCATCTCATACTTCCTTGGAAAGTTAGATCCGTTAGCGCCCGACGCAGACACACCTCTCTGGGTGTGACCCCAAGAGCTGCAGGCCACAGCCACATGCTGTGTGAATGGGACAGACACTGCTCCCCAGTGTCCACACCTCAGGACACAGGCACCTAACGGGTCCGTGGACATGCGTGGGCACAGGTGCCTCTTTTATGAGATGAAACGTTCTACAGTGAGACACCGATGGTGGCACAGCCTCATGGAAACATCAGTCACCAGATCTCACGCTTTCCATCAGTGAATTGTGGTCTGGATTGTATTCCGCATTTGTGATGTGAAGCATGGCACCCACTGGGCATTCGCTTCCGGTCTGAGCATTAACAAAGGCTCCCTTGACCCATTAGAGAGCGAGACCCCCGAGGACGCATGAGGCCGCCTTGTGGGACTGCACAGCACTGCCCATCCTGGGCCCCTGGGCAGACCAGCAATGCGGCTGGGTTCCCTGCCTGAGGCCCAGGTCTGGGTGGGTCTGCCTTCCAGGGCCGGCTCCAGTCAACTAGCGCTCCCGAAGCCACGCCAGATGTGCGCAAAGCAACTATGCTTTTTTATCTTTTTCACCTCAAAAGAGAACTGCGGGAAAGGTACAAAGCCGGAAGCCCAGCGTGTTATGTATTCACCAGTAAAGAAAAAACTGCTGAGGCCACTTAGCCAGGGCCGATTTGGAGATCTGACCCGGGAGAGCCACGGCCACACACAGCTGCCGAGTCACCATGGGACCACGGCCTGGGCTTTCCCAGAGGACAAGGAGGAAGACACAGCAAAGAGCCGTGCCCCTGCTAGACCCTGCTGCTCAAGTTTTCAGAAAGCGAAGCAGACAAGGGCAGCAGGCCGCCCACCGACAAGCGACAGGCCAGCGGGGCCCCAGCCATCACAGCATCGATCGGCTCCTCCCAGGAGCAGGGGTCCCGTTCTTGTGCCCCAGCCACCCAGGTGCCCCTGGTCACACCCACACGCACAGGACCTGTGTCTGTCATCCTGCACTTGCTTACTTGTTTCTGCGCCTGGCAACCCCACTGCAGGGCCAGCCTCTGACTGTGGCCCACCCGGCTGCGCTCACTTAATATTTGTGCTGCTAGTGTGTGAGACGCAGGAGTGACCAAGAGGTAAATCCTCCGCCGGCCGCTGACCCGACTCACATTTGAGCAGCGTCTGCAGGCCAGACCCTGGGACAATATCGCCCTTTTTCACCGAGGACCCAATCAATAAATCAAGCCCCTGTGGAATTCCGAGGCGAGCACTCGCACCGACCAGCGACATTCCATTCCCTGCGGGCCCTGCACCTCCAGGTGTCCCTTGGTCTACAGACTAGCACCTCACGAACACTACCCAGGGCTCAGCACCATCGGCTGCACGGAATTTACACCTGCGCTGTGACTGTCCCGGCAGCAGCTTCTGCCTAACGCGTTTTCCCTCCGCCTTCACATCACCCCGCGAAGGACAGTGCGTGTGAACCCGCTCCTTGTGCTCCACAGTAAACGCCACCGCACTGTACCACAGGCATGCGGGGACCGTTGCTGGCTCGGATTCTTGGTGATTGTGGTTAAGGATGAAGCCAGCTTGGGTTGGAGCTCAGTGCCTCTCCACACCCAGGGGACCTTTGTGAAATGCAGGTCACTGTTCATGCTCAGGGTGGGGACAGGGCACCTGCCTCTTGCCCCAGCCTCCAAGTCAAGATGCCCACGCAGGTGTCACATTTGGAGTAGTGAGGGTCTGCGATGGGATTACCTCCACTACATTTTAGCATTTTCTCTTTTTGAGCCAGGATCTCACTATGCAGTTCAGGCTGGCCTTGAGCTCACTCTGTAGCCCAGGCTGGTCTCAAACTTGCAATGATCCTCCTGCCTCAGCCTCCCCAGTGATTATTTACATATTAAAGATAATTGAAAATCCAGTTCCTCAGTCCCACTAGCCTCTATCCCAGGGCCTGATGTCCACTGGGGCTTGTGGCCACTTGCAGAACACAGCACTCCTGGCCTTGTGGAAAATTCTTCGGGGCTGAGCTTGGGGAAAGGTGACGCCATGTCCCTGACGGCTAGAGGAGGCACATACATCTTGTTTCCACAGGGATCCCCAGGCAGCGTCGGAGCCCCAGGGCCCAAGGGAGCGAAAGGCAATGCCAGGACGGTCACCACCAAAGGTGGGCACTCCAGGGCCAGCAACTCGGGCCACTTGGCCTCCCTGTGGGGCCCCCCATGAGTGGACTCACACGCAAATCCTCTGCAGGGGAGAAGGGACAGCCCGGCATCCATGGCGTGCCCGGCCTGAAAGGTGATGACGGGATCCCCGGCCGTGACGGGCTGGATGGCTTCCCTGGCCTTCCGGGTCCTCCTGTGAGTAGCCACTCGGGGCTGGACACATCCAACCCTCCCCTTCTAGTGCATGGTCACCAGGTCTGTGACACCCAGAGTCTAGGGCTTGGCACGAGAGCACCAAATGCACAGCACAGGACGGTTCTGTCTACGGGAAAGTAAAACCAGGAGGAACGGGTGTGGGAAAGGGGAGTCACAGGAGAGCCAAGCCCAGCAGGAACGCGGAGGTCAAGGTCAAATGAATATTCCTCGAGGCATCATAGGGAGCAAGACCTCAAAAAGCAGAGTGCCCCTTAGAGGGCAGCCACCCCGCTCCAGCTGCCTTACAGTGTGGGGCTCAGACGCAGCATCAGCTGGGGAGGCGGCCCGGACCCCCTTCCTCCCTTGGCCTTCACACCTGGCTCCAGCCACTCTGGCCTTCCCAGGGGTCTTGTCCACTGTGACAGCTACACACTGCACAGATGTCCTTTGGCCTGAGGGCCCAGGGGGCCCTGTGATCCACTTCTTAAAAGGCCTATCTGAGCCAGGAGCAGTGGACAGCCTGTAATTCCAGGGAGCATACTTGGGAGGCTGAGACAGGAGGTTTACGAGTTGGAGGCCAACCCAGGCAACTTAGTGAAAGACAGTGTCTCAAAGCAACATTTGGGCAGGGCTGGGGCTGGGGCTCAGTGGCAGCGATGCCTGCAGGTAGGGCCGTGGCGGCCGTGGTCCTTCTGTTCTGTACCTGTAGCATGGAATCACAGGGACATGCGAAGTCAGGACTGCTTGTGACATTCATCTTATTTTGAGGTAACCTGGATTTTCCCACAGGGCGACGGCATCAAAGGCCCTCCAGGAGACGCTGGTTACCCGGGAGCTCCTGGAACCAAGGGCCTCCCAGGAGAGATGGGGCCCCCAGGACTGGGCCTGCCGGGCCCCAAGGGCCAACAGGGTTTCCCTGGAGATGCAGGGTTCCCAGGTCCCCAGGGCTTTCCAGGTCCTCCTGGCCCCCCAGGCAGCCCAGGAGATACAGGTACTAAGGAGCTGCCCTGTGCCTCCCAGGCTCTGCCCTAGCCAGGCCCCACCCTCCACCCCCTGCCCATGCCTGTCCCCGCCGCCCCCCGGAGTCCAGTGAGGATGTGGCACTGCTGCCTCTGCACTGGGCATGTGGGAAAATGCCCACAGAACTTCCTGGCTCCACCCCTGCTCTCCTGAGCACGAGGCTCAGAGTTGCTGTCCCATTCCCTGGCCACACCCCAGTCCACCCGGAACCCTCATGCTCACACTCGTGTTTGGACACACAGGAAGCGGGGTATCCCGTGGTTCCCAGTCACCTCACTCTTCCCCGTGTCTCCCCAGATTGCGACACAGGTGTGAAAAGGCCCATTGGAGGTGACGGGCAGGAGTCCGTGCAGCCCGGTACGTGCTGCAGGGAGATGGCCTAGCTAGCACCGCGGTGGGAATAGTCACTGCCCGGAATAGGCTGGCACCCTCTGCTTCTGCCCAGTGTGTCAGGGCGGGAAGACCCAAGTCCTTGTTGCCCGGTGGTGCTGTGTGGAGCTGGGCAGGGTGCTCACCAGTGACCAGCCTGGGTCTGTCCCTGCACCACGCAGATGGCTCAGGGCAAGACCGGGACTTTGCCAGGAGCAGACACCAAGGAGGATCAGGAGACCAGCAGAGGGTCCCCAGCCAGGCACAGGGGCTAGGAGTGACAGTGGGGACCTTGAGCCAACAGGCATGGACATCGAGGGCTGAGCCAGCAGAGGCTATGCAGACATGGACAGGGCTTGTGCTTGGACCCACGGGGTCACAGTGCCCGGGCAGCAGATGCAGGGCACAGCGGGGAGGTCAGGCTGCAGGACAACAGCAGTGGCCACAGTGCTGTGGGGGTCGGGGCTGCACAGAAAGACGCCTCACCTCAGGTGTCCATAGCGCTGCATCCTGCACAGATAGCCGCTAGGGACAGAGGTGTGGACAGGTCCCCTCGTGGGACACTTCCCTCTGAAAGGCCGAGTTGGGCTCATGAGCTCCTGCCACCAGGGGGCACTCGGTGGGGCCCAGCATGGCTATGCGCGGCGGCCCAGGGGAGAAGCCAAGGCCAGGCATGGTGTTGCAGGCCTGTCATCCCAGCACTCGGGAGGCTGAGGCAGGAGGACTGCCATGAGTTTTAGGCCAGCCTGGGTTACTTAGTGAGTTCAAGGCCAGTTTGGACTACACCGCAAGACCTCACCTCAAAAAATAAGAGAAAGACACCAAAGAACAACTTTTGCAACTACAAGGTATTTCCACCTACTGATAGACGTTTCTGGGTCACGGGACAGCATCCCAGAGATCAGCAGGGGTCACTGGATTTATTTAGGCTGAGACTGTTGTCCTCAAGAGGACAGGAAACACTGGTCACCATGGAACCAGTTAGCTCTGGACAAGACTGGCTTGATGTGCACCTAATGCTAATAATAGATTTTGTGATATCATGCAATTAAACTTCGACTTACATCAGACCCGGGATGGGTTAAATCGTGAGGTGACCAGTTCACCCACAAGGTGCTCCCCTAGAGGGTGCTCAGTTCCTACTCCTCCTCCCCAGGTTGCGTTGGAGGCCCCAAAGGATCACCCGGCTTGCCTGGCCCTCCTGGCGCCCCAGGTACAGTGCTAGCCCTACCTCTCATGCCCAGAACCCTGTGCAGGTGGGATTTAGGGATCCTAAACCCCCAGAGCTGCCTCTAACCCTCACTGGGGAGGACCATGAGTGGGGATAGAGGCGGGTTGATGGGAAAACCCTGCACCCAGGCCCCTGGTGGGCACCCATGAAAGTCACTCTGTAAGCCCAGAGGTGCTGCTGTGGGCTGTGTCCCCCATCCTGGTGGGACTAACGTGGCTTGGTGTCCTTTTGGTGTGCAGGTGACAAAGGCCCCAGAGGGATTCCCGGATTCACCGGACAGGACGGACTACAAGGCCTCAAGGGCTTCCCAGGAGACCCAGGCCGCCAAGGGTCCCCCGGGCCCCCAGGTGACTTGGGCAGGAAGGGCAGGGTGGGTAGCTCTGGTGTCTTCCGGGCAGACCAGCTGTTTCCACCACGGAGCCCTTGGTGACAGCTGTTGCCCTTGTAACTGGGAGGCACAGTGTGCTTGACCTCATCCGCAACTGTACCATGCTGGGTTTAGGGAGACACTGCCCCTCCTGCAAGAGATAGAGGCTGACAGGCTCTGGGAAGCCTTTCCTCTGTGAGCAAACCAGCTGCGCTGCCCTGAGTGCCGGGTCACACCCGGTGGCACTGTGACCAAGGTGGGTCACAGACTCCAAGAGACCTACAGGACTCCAGGTGGCAGTGGGGACTGCAGGGACCCAAGCGTCCCCATCCTCCACAGCACAGTCCAGGGTCCTCGCTGTGGGGCAGCAGTGTTTCCTGAAGCTGGGACCCCACCCACACTGCCACCCTTCCCGTCCCCCATGGAGCTCGGGTCCCAGTGTCAGGTGGCTCCTCCCGGCTCACCATCCCCAGCCAAGTCCCCAAGCTGCTCAGAAGCCCTAGGTCTGAGAGGGCAGCTTTATTAGCCTCAGACCTCTGCGTGGGCAGAGCTGGCCAGTGGTTGTGACGCTGCTACCATCAGAAGCCTGACTGTCCTTTCCCATGCACAGGGGCCCCAGCCGCCTGCACCCCTCAAATGGGGACCTGAACATGGGCAGTACTCCCAAGTCTATAGCACCCCGGAGCTACTGCCCGCGGTGTCCTTGGGTATGGACCACATGTGGTCAGCAGAGGCCCGCAGCACTGTCCACTCCCACCCAGCTCCTAGACAGCTGTTCAGAGCCAGAGCAGCGCGTGGCCTCTGTCCCCAAGGCTGCAGCGTGTGGCCTCTGTCCCCAAGGCTGCTGTCTTTCTGGGCTCCTCTGCTCATGCCCCAGCCACAGCAGGGCCCAGGGCCCAGGAGGGGCGTGATACAGACCACGGGAAGATGGGGACAGCCACAGTCCCTGAATCCCAGTGTGGGCTGCGTGACACACACTCATGGGAAGGCACCACCCTCCTGCAGTGCCTGCTTCTCCCTGAGATGTCCCTCCCACCCGTTCCCCCTGCACACGCAGGAGACTGGCGTGCCAAGTACGGGGACTGGGACCAAGCCACACATGCCCAGACATCCTGGCTGTTTCAGGACAGGGCTCGATGCCAGTGGGAAACAGGGTCAGTGGGAGAAGGGCGCTGTGACCGCCAGGCCCTGGCATTTCCAGCCTCCTCCCAGCACCTGCTCAGGTGACAGTGCTGACACAGGCTGAAACACCCCATTTCCTTTTAGGGTTCATGGGACCCCGAGGATCCAAAGGTGCCGTGGGCCTCCCTGGTCCAGAAGGACTCCAGGGCCCTAATGGCCTGCCAGGCCCTGCAGGGCCCCCTGGGGACAGGGGCATTCCCGGAGAAGTGCTGGGGGCACAACCCGGGCCCCGGGGCGACGCTGGGCTGCCTGGACACCCCGGCCTGAAAGGCGCCCCTGGAGAGCGAGGACCCCCTGGATTTAGAGGTGAGCCCCACGTGAGGGTGTGGGCGTCCCCACCAGGGTCAGGAATCCCCAGGAAGTCTGGTGAGCAGTGAACACTGGAAACACTGCCAGCGGCCACCTTCCCTCCCAGCGCTGCATGCCCATAGCGTGTGTCACTGCTTCAGTCATCTTCCCTGGTCGGCAGAGCACAGCCTGGAGGCCTCTGCCACCGCCCTGCGTTGTGCTGCCTGGGCTGCTATGTGCCGTCCTATCAGGCCCTGTGCAATCCCAAGTGCCCCTGAGCAGGGCACAGAAATGGCCCAAGGGCTTGAGGTGGACCGCAGCATGCAGCTCCCGTCCTGATGCCACGGTGCCCTGGCAGGTGCCTGGCACAGTAAACTAGGGCTCGGCACTCAGCAGGGCACCAGCTAGACACAGCTGGCACTCAGCCCAGCCAGACCCAATGCAGACAGTATCTTGAGGTGGCACTGTCTCAGTCTCCTCTGCCCCTGCCCACCTGGCCAGGGAGCGTGTCCCTCCCTAGGCTCTGCAGTGTCACCGGCATCCTGCCTAGTGAGTCTCACAGCCTGCGCAGGCTGGGCAGCGATGGGCAGCTAGGAGCCCAAGGAGCTCAGAGTAGGACTCGATCTTTGGTGGACTCTGTCAGTGTCCCCACAAGAGAGGACACGGCAGCCGTTTTAGATGACAGTCTGCCATGGGCCAGCTTCCCGGCTGGGTGCTGCAGGAGCAGAGGCAAGGACGTGGCCCGAAGAGAGGCAGGAGGAGGCCGAGACAGCGGTATGCAGAGGTGCACACTGCCAGGGACTCATGCGCATACTTCACACACATACACACACACACACACACACACACACACACACACACACACAGCATGCGGGTGGGCGGGGACATCCTGCTCCAGCCCGGGGCCGTTGGCTGTGATGGCACAGGCCCACACTGTGCCTCCCGTAGAGCTAAGTCCACAGCTGCCATGCATCCTCCTGAGGGACACACAGACCCCACTGGCCCCCATGCACCCCGAGGCCTCCATCAGCTCAGATGTGTGCAGGTCCCCAGGACTCACTGTCCCTGGGTGACAACTGTGCCCCAACGGGCTCCTAGAGACACACAAAGAAGCAACAGCCGTGCACACAGACACAGCATCCGAAGTTTGCTGTAAATGTTAAAGCACCACACATTAGCTGGCTGTAATGGCACAGTCTGTAACCCCAGCACTCGGGAGGCCGAAGCAGGAGGATCACTGCAAGATCCAGGCCAGCCTGGGCTACACAGCGAATTTGAGACCAGCCTGAACTGCATAGAAACACTGTCTCAAAGAGACAATAAATAAGTAAATAAATATAAATAAATAAAATTCTACACATTAAACACAAAACATTTGCCCAGGCAGGGTGGTACACAGCTGTAATCCCAGCAGGAGAAAAACTGTGAGTTCAAGGCCAGCCTGGACCATCTGTCAAGACCGTCTCAAAAAGACAAAAACAAAAACAAAAATTTGATCAGCAAAAGTAAAGTATTTGTGCCCCAATATCAGAACAAATATGCCATTAGTATCCCCCCACTCTAAGAACTACTAGGACCTGTTAGAAAAACACTGAACTCCCCAAAGGGAAACACAAGCAAATATGAAAAGCCCACCAGACAGCGCACACTGGAGACTTAGGGACCCAGCCGTGAGCCTCCCTCCGCCGCCCTGCCGGCCTCAGCTCCCCTCTGAACTTAGGGCCCAGGGCCTGGTGAGACACAGCAGGCGGAAAACTGGCGCAATTGCTGAAATCAGGGCGATTGTTAAACGTATTCGCTTTGGCCACTAGGCTGACTTCCGGGCCACTTCCTCACAGAAGTCACCGCCCCGGCACGATCTGTGGGCCACCCACCCCACCCCCACAGTGAGGCAGGTTGCACAGGCTGCTCATGCCCGTGGGGCTGTTTCATTCTTGGAGTCAGAGTCGTCTAGAGGTCTGCAGAGAAGATATTTAAATGTGGAAAATGCTGGAAATGTAAGGTCCAGTGAACAGAGCCAGGTTCTGGGGTGTTTGTGGTGCACTGTCGGCTCCGCAGCTCGTGTGTGTGTGTGTGTGTGTGTGTGTGTGTGTGTATGCGCATCTGTGTACTTACAGGGCTAGAAAAGGCAGGAGGGAAGCTGGCCAGAATGTCAATGACCATCCTGGGGTGAGGGTCTGGACCCGGACCCCAAAGACGCCTTCTCTGCAGGCTGAGCCAGCAGCCAGGAGACCTGGCCTCACCACTGTCTTCTCCATGCCCACAGGGAGCCAGGGGATGCCCGGGATGCCAGGGCTGAAAGGTCATCTGGGCTTCCCTGGACCCTCGGGCCAGCAGGGACTGCCCGGACTTCCAGGACAGCATGGATTCCCAGGAGCTCCGGGGCCAGAGGGGCCCTTGGGACTGCCCGGACTCCCGGGCAGGGAAGGTACGAGTCCGATGGCCCAGAGAGGGAAGGGTCCTCAAACTGTGTTCCAAGGAACCCCCAAGAGCTGCTGCAGGGGTTCCAAGAACAAGACGTGTATTTTACCAGGGAGAATTTAAACAGCCTGGGCAGCAGGCTCCTCTGCCTGTCACATGTACTAGGGATCAGGGGAAAATTTTATTAGAGAGAAAAGAAATTTCCACTGCAAAAGTTCAGCCCACTGGTCCTATTTGAAGGCCCTGGGAAACTGGAGGAGGTGCCCAGTGATCCCAGCATGTACCCAGAAATATCTCCCCTGCCAGTCAAGGGCTCCTGGGCTGAAGCAATTTTCCCACCTCAGGGGCAGAAGGCACTGAATGCTGGGCTAAGCATTGGGTGGCAGCTGAGGCACAGCCAGCCCCCAGCAGCTTTGAACAGAGAAGGGTTAGCAGAGACGGACTGCCAGAGGCAGCGGGCAGTGGTGGGGTCCAGTGTGAGACAGGGACATGGCAGTGGCTGGGGCACTGGAAGTCAGGACAGCAAGGTGAACAGGCAGGCGGGAGACCAGAGTGGCAGGTGTGGCCAAGGGAGGAGACCTGGGGCTCGGGACGGGGTGGGCAGCGCTGCTGAGCCCAGAGACTGTGTCCCTGCCCAAGCGGTGCTACCTGGTGCCCCACACCCTCTCCCCCCCCCCCGCCTCTGACCCCTGCCCGGGCTCCATGCCCCTCTCCCCGCCCTGAGGAAAGCGTCTGGACCAGCGCCTCGGCAGAGTCCGTCTGAGGAGTGCTCTCCGAGTCACCTCAAATGTGCCTTTCCCACCCTGACAGGTCTGCCCGGGGACAGGGGTGAACCTGGCGACACAGGTGCTCCAGGCCCCGTGGGGATGAAAGGTCTCGCTGGGGACAGAGGTGATGCTGGCGCAGCAGGTGATCGAGGCCAGCCAGGAACACCCGGCTTTAAAGGAATGAGTGGGATGCCTGGCAGCCCCGGGCCGAAAGGTAACCAGGTTGCAGTGGCAGGGTGGGGCTGGTCACTGCTGTTCAGTCCCTGCTCTGCCCGCAGGCTGCCCTTGGTCTTCCCGCGGGACCCGGGACCGCTTTCTGCCCTGTCCCCACGTCCATCCACAGATCAGAGGCCCTGTGTCCCTCTGTCACCACACTGCATATCAGATAATGGAGCCTGACGGGTCCCCACCCCGTTCCCACTAATAGCCACCTTCCTTTGCTGCAGGGGACAGAGGCTCGCCGGGCATGGAAGGCTTCCAGGGCATGGTCGGGCTCAAAGGAAGGCCGGGACTCCCGGGCACCAAGGGCGAAGCCGGGCTCTTCGGGCTGCCCGGTGTGAGGGGCCCGCCTGGCCAGCCCGGTGGGAAAGGTACATCCCGCGGGGTCCTCCTCACCAGGTCGGGGAGGCAGAAGCAGAAGGGGGGAGCCGCTGCCGGCAGCAGCGCTGGTGTAGGTGGAGCGAGGGACGCATTCACAGAGCCGCGTCTCTATCGCAATAGCGCGCGTTTACGGACAGACGGACAGACGCAGTGGGCATAGCGTCAGGAGCCCTGTGCCTCCCCGCGCCCCTCCGCTCCGCCTCGGGGCCCTTCCTCTGCAGAGGCCCTCCCTGTCTCCGCTCCCGGTTCCTCCTTTGCGCTCAGTTCACCCTCGGGCTTCTCGCGGGCCTGCGCGACTGATTCAGCGCGCTCAGCGCCGCCGTCTCATCCCGGTCCCCTCGCGGGACTGGCACTGCCCCGTGGGCGAGCGCGCCTCTCCTTACCGCTCTCTGCTCCGAGCTGTGGGGTGCACGTGGGGTGCGTGGGTCCCCCAGATGCCATGCGGGGATCTGGAAATAGCGGCAGCGAGGAGGCCTGCGGGGGAGCGGATCACACCGAGGGTCGCGAGGCGCTGCCCAGAAGGGCACAGGTGTCTCAGTTACTTTTCTCTCGCTGCTGGGACAACATATCCAACCCTCCAAATGAGGGGAGGAGAAGTTTATCTAGCGTACAGCATTTGGAGGTTCAGTCTACACAGCTGGCTCCAAGGCCGGGTGGCGGCTTGGTGGCTGAGGGGCGGCCGTTCGTGGCGTCCACCAGGACGAGGGAAAGGGCGAGAGCGGAAGCGCGGCTCCTTCCCGCCAGCCCGCACATTGAACGCCGGCTCCGCCCCTGGGCGGGAGCAGCACTCACACCACCAATCCCAGCGCTGGACAGTGGGCCAATCACACGCACTAGGCTCAGCCACCTTCCAAAGGCCCGCCCCCATGACCGCACGAGGCTTTAGGGGGACGTGCAGACATAAGCTATGACTGTGGGTTTACAGAAAGGCCAGGACTCAGCACCCCGCGATACGCCCAGAGCCAGGCCGGCTCACCCGACCTGCGTGGGCACACGGAGCTGGGGCCACGTGGTTGGGCATCCCTGGCGGGCGCAGCACAACCTCAAGGCCTTCTCCACCTTTGTCCCGCAGTCTGAGGTCACAGGAAGTGATGGTCTCTGCTTCCTTCCAGGCACCCGCGGGGACCCCGGCCCCCCAGGCCCTCCTCCCGTCATCCTGCCCGGGATGAAGCACATTAAGGGAGAGAAAGGCGACGAAGGGCCTATGGGGCTGAAAGGGCACCTGGGCTTGAAAGGTGAGGCTCCCCACACCCCAGCCTGCTCCTGCGCCTGGTCCAGGGCCAGCCCTGTATGGCCCAAGTCCCCAGCCCCACCCCTTGCCCAGGGTGTCCACACGAGGGCTTGTGGGATCCTTTGATGCCTGAGCACCCCACACTCCCGTTCTCAGCTATGTGGCCTGGGGGCAGCAGGTGCTGCCAACAGCCCTTGGGGGTGGGGGCCTTTCCCCCCTGATGGGGTGCCCTGGATCTTCCTGCAGGTGTCCAGGGCATGCCAGGGATCCCAGGGCAGGCAGGAATCCCGGGGCTTCCCGGAAGGCCTGGCCACATCAAAGGAGTCAAAGGTGACATCGGCCTGCCTGGCTCACCTGGTCTGCCAGGCTTCCCAGGCGTGATCGGCCCACCCGGGATCATTGGCTTTCCAGGCTTCACAGGCAGCCGGGTGAGTGCAGGGTCTGCTCAGCCTGCTCTATGGGCTCTTCTGCCCTGGTTGGTGTCCACTGGGGTGGCAGTGGCCAAGGGGCAGGTGCAGAGCTGGCCACTCAGGCCATCCTGGACCACAGTGGCTCAAGGCGCCCTGGCCACCCTCATGTGGGCCTTTAAGGCATGATGCTTGGTGGCTGTGCTTTTCGTGTTCCCTTGAGGGAACAGAGCTGGAGTCCCAGAGACCAGAGTTGCTGTGTGGCCCAGCCTGGCTGCAACAGTCTCCCATCTCAGCACTGCTGTGCTCATGGGTGTGAGTCAAGGGAACCCTTCAGAGCCACATGGTCTCACTGCATCCCCCTAAGTGGCTTCCCTGGGCTTTTCCATAGGGGGACAAGGGCGCTCCAGGAAACATAGGCCTGTTCGGTGAGGTCGGCCAGCCTGGGGACCTTGGTGAGTGTCAGTGGCTCCTTCAGGACCAGTCGGGCGAGAGGGGTGGTGTCAGACCTGTGAGCCTCTGGAAGCCATTGTTCTTGTTAAAATCAGAAGCTGGACCATATTGCTGAATCTTTGTTGGATCTTTGAGCAAAACTGTTTGTAGTCTGTTTGAATATTTACTATGTACCCTTTAACTTTGTAACTTGAACATCTACATCCAGGATGACAGTATGTAATTTATAAATTACTGATTTCTTAGTGGGGCTTTTTCTCATTCTCCTTTTTCTTTCTTTCTTTTAGAATTCTGTATTGTTGCTACCCTTTTTTCTGTTTTTTTTCTCTTCTCTTTAAATAAAATTTTTAAAATGTATAATTGCTAATGTAAAAAAAAGAGGAAATAGGAAGTGCTATAAAAAATATAGCTGCGTTCTTGTTGGATTGTTGAACAGATGTTTGCACTCTCACTGTTTTAGTGTCCACTTTGTGTGCTTTAATTCTGTAACCTGAATAACTATTTCTAAAAGAACAATATGTAATTTATCAACTAGTGATTTCTTACTGTTTATCTCCTTTTCTTGAAATTCTGTAATATTTCTACCTTTTTCCTGGTTTTTTTTCCTCTTTAAATAAAAATATAGATCAGAAGCCGGGCATGGTGGCACACACCTGTCATCCCAGCACTCAGAAGGCTGAGACAGGAGGATCACCATAAGTTCAAGGCCAACCTAGGCTATATAGCAAGACTCTGTCTCAAAATAATGAAATAAAGCAAAACAGAAAGATTAGGTACCACAGAAGAAGCAAAACCTATCATCTCCCTTCCCAGAGGGCTCTTCCAACCCAGCTTTCTTCATGTGACAGGTGACACTGGGGACACTATCAATTTACCAGGAAGCCCAGGCCTGAAGGGAGAGCGTGGTGCCATTGGGACTCCAGGTACATGGCACTTTCCATTTCTGCAGAGCCCAGCCCCGCATGTTCCCCGCCCAGCCTGGAGTGTGGCTGCCTGGGGTCTGTCTGCCAGGCCTGGTGCCCAGCAGAGGGTGGGGTGCCAGCAGCGGGGATCAGATGTCCTTGGCTTGTGGATACGGTCGCTATGGTATCCATGTGTCACCAGCCAGATGCTACCCTGGGGCTGACACCGCAGTCCCAGCAGAAGTGAGCTGAGGCAAAGGTGGGTGTAGGCTCGGGGTGACCCTGTGACATGGCCCTGGAGCCGCAAGTTGCTGAGCCTCCTTAGAGCAGCACATGGGGTGCAGTTCAAGCTACCTGCCGTGTTCCAGGTCTGAAGGGATTCTTTGGAGAGAGAGGAGCCCAGGGCGAGGTTGGCTTCCCTGGCATCACGGGTCTGGCCGGACCCCAGGGCCCCCCCGGACTCAAAGGACAGCCAGGTGAGGCCGGAGCCTTGTGTGCTCTGCACCCCCCACTTACCCACCCAGATCACCAGGAGAGGAGCTGGGAGGCGTCTGGCAGTGCCTGGACCAGCCAGGCCCTGCGCAGTGTGGGCCCTCTCAGGGGTTGGTCCCCTGCTGTCCTCTGAGGGTCCCTAGTCAGTGGAGGGTGCCACCTGGAGCTGGTACCCGCTGCACTGTGGCCACCACTGTCCCTCTCTGCACCCTGCACTTCTGATCAGAGGATGTCTCTCAAGCACCTCTCCCCCATCCTCTGCAATCACACAGTATTCCGGTAGCTGAGGCAGGAGAATCTCAAGTTCAAGTCCAGCCAGGACAACTTAGCAGCTTCACAAGGCCCTGTCTCAAAATAAAAAATCAGGACTGGGGGATGTAGCTCATTGGGGTTCCATTCCCAGTGCCACAACACACACACACACACACACACACACATATACACAAGTACTTCTTTCTCTTTAGCAAAACTGAGTTGACCCCACTGAACTAAGTAAGGGTGGCCCCTGGGACACAGCTTTGCAGAGAGACAAGGACAGGTTCCAAGTTCTCCTGCAGCTTGGAGTTGCAGCTCCGGAGTCCTCTACCCACCAGGGAGACCCGTACTGGGATGAAGTCCCCAGGCCTCCAGGGTCCTCCGTGGGCTCAGAACTGATACCATTTCCCTCCAGGCTTCCCAGGACTGACAGGGGTGCAGGGACCGCAGGGCAACCCAGGGCGAATTGGATTCCCCGGAGAGAAAGGAGACGACGGCTGGCCCGGCATACCCGGCTTGCCAGGTGAGGGACCTCCAGGGACCTGCATGGGGCCCTCTGGACAGTGCTGCTGGGAGGGTCACAAGGCCTTGAGGATGTCCCCATCAGCCCAAGCAGTGCCATGGGCCATGTGCACACTGCCACCTCGTGCCATGTCACAGGGTGTGGTGACGCAAGCCCATAATCCTGGCTCTCAGGAGGCTGAGGCAGGAGGATCACTGTGAGTTTGAGGCTAGCCTGGACTACTACAGAGAGACTATCTCAAAGAAAGAGAGAAAGAGAAAAAGAGAGAGAGAGAAGAAAAGAAAAGAAAGTAGTTCCAGAGCAAGAGAGGCTGTAGGAAGGGGAGCAGCACCGAGCCCGCCTGCTGCTGCAGGCCAACAGCACCCATGTGGACTTAGCGTGCTTGGCCCTGGGTCACAGCAGAGAACGCACGGCTCCCAATCCTGCTGGCCGGGGTGGCAGCACATGCAGAGAGTGGTAGTAAGCCAAGGGGACCATGTGGAAGGGTCCCGAGGGTGCCCCACCAGCAGAACCGTGTCATCTGCCCTGTGTGACTGACCTGAAACCCCGCAGGTTTCCCGGGACAGCGTGGCATCAGTGGACTGCATGGCCTGCCCGGTCCCAAGGGCTCCCCCGGCTCCCCAGGTGAGCACAGCGGGGCACTTGAGGTGGGGCGGTGCAGGACAAGGGATTCTGTTTACCGGTTTCCCTGCAGTTCACAAAAGCCAGCCGGCTGTGCCCAGTGCAGGAGAATCATGTTCGAGTACTTTCTGTGTCTCCCTGCTTCCTGCCCTTGCTCTTCTGTTTTGCTCTGTTTATTCTTTGGGTCGCACCGCGGGATACTCCAGCCTGCATCTGCTTTACTGCACTTCGGGTCCCAGTCTCCAGGAGCTTCCGCTGTCCTGCAGGACTAAGCAGAGCAGTTAAAATACATTTAAACGGGGGGAGCATCACCCAGAGCCCCACAGCTTTTATTCAGACACATTTTCTCCCCGCGCTCCTATACTTGAACGCTAGCCTGCACGCACCAGGAGTGCACGAGAATTTCCACACTCACGCTCAGCAATAGCATTTCCAGGGCAGTGGGAGAAGGCAGGGAATCCTCGAGGCCCTGATGGTGGCCAGGGAGGAGTCCTAGCATCACCCAGTTCTGGAAAGTCATCAAAGCACAGCACCAGCCTTGTGGGTGACCCCCAGGGGGCCTCTTCCCCCTCTGGAGTGTGGATTCCTTGGAGTGCATGCGAGAACCTCGAGTCAGAGACACTGACGCAGAACTCTTTCAGGGACAAATCTCGAGGCTGCCCAAGTCCGAGCTCCTGAGGCAGCCGACTGTCCCCATGCAGGGGACATGCGTTAGCATGGCCGCATACATCATCAGCACCCTGTGTTCACATCCTGCAGGTGCAGACATGCCTGGAGTCCCAGGCTTTCCCGGCCCTGCTGGCGACAGAGGTGACCCTGGGGAACCCAACACCTTCCCCGGACCTACAGGAGTCCCTGGACAAAAGGGGGTGCAGGGAGCTCCAGGTAAGACCATGGCCCATGGCTGCTGTGACTTTGCGGGGTGCCCCGGTGTTCATCACTGCCCCCCATCTCATATGTGGCTGGGGGCCCCTCTGACACCCACTCCCTCTAGGCCCCAGGGCCTGAGGGGCACCGCTAGAGAGGATGGCAGTGGCAGCGTGACCCCCAGGGGCCAACAGAGTCAGAGGGGCAGAGCTGGGCGATGCTGGCCCTCAGCGTGGTGGTGAGGGCCCTGGGAGGACAGCCCCCAGCAGATGCCTCAGGGCTGGCATGCTGGTGACCCCGGGCAACTGCGGGCCACAGCTGCTTCCCCCCAGTTCCCCCCACGTCGCCATCTGGCCTCATGAGGCTGGACCTCAGAGCCCACCAGTGGGGGACAAACGTGGAAAGCTGGGTGCTGGCACCAAGCACAGCCTTCCATCTTCCAGGGGAGCGAGGCCCAGCCGGGAGACCCGGGATGCAAGGCTTCCCCGGCATCAGCCCCGTGTCCAACATCTCTGGGCTGCCAGGAGACGTTGGCTCGCCTGGGATCTTTGGCCTGAAAGGTAAGCAGTGGGCGGGGCCTCCTATTGGGGCGGGGCCTCGGGAGTAGGCAGGGCCTAGGGAGTGGGTGGGATCTCGGTGTGGGCGGGGCCTCAGCAACGCAGGCAGTGGCTCACCTGACCAAGTTTAACTCACTTCTGTCTCGCACGGTTTAACCAAGCTTCCCAGGGCAAAGATACACAGATGTGCGGTGGTGCTTCCTCCTCACTGAGCTGCTAGATTTACACTTCCAAACCACATAGCAGCTGAGTGTACAAAAGAGCTGGTGTAGAGCCAAGGCTGCCCCTCAACAGCTTGTGCATCAGTAACCAGGCACAGGAGGCACACCAGAGAGGGAGACAGCCCCAGAGTCTACCCAAGGAATAAACTAAAGCATGGTGCGTGGGTGGAATACTATGCAGCCTTCACCAGAGAGGAAACTAACACAGTACAACATGGACAAGCCTCGAGGACCAGATCCTCTGGGAGATAAGGCAGTCACACAAGGACAAGTGCCGCGTGGTTCCACTCACGCAGGGTTCCTAGGGTGATCAAGTTCATATAGCAGGAATAGAATGGCCCAGGGGGAGGGGCTGTGGCTGTGGCAGAGTTGAAAGTTCTGCAGCTCTCTCTGGGTGTGATGGTACACACATACTATCCCAGCACTCAGGAGGCTGAGGCAGGAGAATCACCGTGAGTTTGAGGCCAGCCTGAACTACATAGTGACTCTGTCTCAAAAAAGCAAGATAAAAGTCTGGAGACAGATGGTGTGACAGTTGCCGACAGTGGCATGTGCTAGATGCCACAGAACTATACCTAAAGACGGTTAACAGGGGGAACTTTAGGTCACCATGGTTTTTAAAGCCACCAAGAGACCCAGCACTCCAAACTGGCTGAGACAGCACGAAAGCAATTGACTTCAATCTGGCCGCAGGGCAGCCAGCGGCCCAACCTGTCTAAACTTCGCTTCCTCGTGACTCTTGCCCACAGGTTACCCAGGGCCCCAGGGCCCCCCTGGCCCCGCCGCCCTGCCTGGAAGCAAAGGAGACCCTGGCAGTGCTGGAGCCCCAGGGGTCCCAGGCCCCAAAGGATGGGTCGGGGACCCGGGGCCCCAGGGCCGGCCAGGAGTGTTCGGCATCCCAGGAGAGAAAGGTGACCTTGGTGCTGGTGCCAGGGTGGAGGTGACGGGCACCTCACGGGAGTTGTGCCCTGACCCATGTCCCCTCCATCTGCAGGGCCCAGGGGTGAACCCGGATTCATGGGCAGCATTGGCCCCACGGGGGCTGTGGGTGACAGAGGCCCCAAGGGGCCCAAAGGAGACCAGGGCTTCCCCGGTGAGTTACCAGCGGCCGGTGCCTCGGCTGTGCACAGGGAAGGTGGACCCATTCTCCATGCTCACGGCCCTTCTTCCTCCTGCAGGAGCCCCCGGTTCTGTGGGGTCCCCCGGGATTGCTGGGATCCCCCAGAAGATCTTGGTTCCAGCTGGTGCGATGGGGCCAGAGGGCAGGAGGGGTCCTCCCGGGGCACAAGGGGAGATGGGGCCACAGGGCCCCCCCGGAGAACCAGGTGGGAGTCTGGTGGGGTGCCAGGGAGGGCTCGGGGTTTGGGGTCTGCCTCCGTCCTCTTGGGCTGCCCCCCCAGGACCCCTCACACAACCATCTTGCAGGTTTCCGAGGGACACCAGGGAAGCCCGGGCCCCAGGGACGCGGCGGCGTGTCTGCTTTGCCTGGGTTCCGGGGAGACCCAGGGCCTGTGGGGCACCAGGGCCCAATTGGCCAAGAAGGTGGGTGCTGAGAGGTGCTGGTGGCAGAGGCGGGGGAGGCTGATCCTGGGCTGCCCATTGGAATGTGGGGTCAGGGTCACAAGACTGAGGGTCAGCAGGGGGTGTCTGCTAAGCTCAGAGACACAGGGCCATGTGCCCGTGTATGGGGCGCACAGGCCGGGTTCCACCCAGCATCCCTATGATCTTTCTGATGAGCCCCGGCTCAGAGAGTCTGGCAGAAGCAGCTGCATAGAAAATGGGGCGCAGGCCACAGGGACAGCCGTAGACGTAGACAGTGTGGGACCCACATGGGAGAGCGGGCAGCAGGCGCGGACAGGAGCTGGGCTGGATTCAGGCATGCCAGGGCTGTGTGCAGGCACACAGGTGCTCTGCGGAGCTTGGGGCCGGCGGCTGAGTTGCATTCTCTGGTCCAGGGGAGCCCGGCCGCCCAGGGAGCCCGGGGCTGCCCGGCATGCCCGGCCGCAGCGTCAGCATCGGCTACCTGCTGGTGAAGCACAGCCAGACGGAGCAGGAGCCCATGTGCCCGGTGGGCATGAACAAGCTGTGGAGCGGCTACAGCCTGCTGTACTTCGAGGGCCAGGAGAAGGCGCACAACCAGGACCTGGGTAGGCATCCGGGGCGGGCCACACGGCCAGGGTGACACTCAAAAGCACGGCTGCCACCCCGAATCCTGTGGACTGCACAGGCCCGCCTGCTGACCTGGCACAGATTCCCGTGGCACCCGTGTGGCTCCAGCCATGCTGGCCCTCTTCATGGAGACCAGCAGCTCTTTCCCCTGCTTCATTTTTGGCTTTTTGGAGACAGGGTCTTGATGTGTAGTTCAGACTGGTCTTGAACTTGTAGAGATCCTCCTGCCTCAGCCTCCCAAATGCTGGGATCACACCCGGCTTGGGCTGTGAGCTGTTAAACTTCGTGTGTGAAAGAGAAATCTGCTTCCCTCATGGTTCCCTCGGCCCTTGAACTCCACCTGTGCCTGGAGACAAAAGAGCCCTGGCTGGGGTGGGCTCTGGGGCCTAATGAGCAAATAAGACCTTCTTTTAGGGTCCTGATGGTTTCTTGGGCTGGTGCTACTAACAACCCCCAAGAGAAGCCAGGCAGGTCTGTCATCTCCACTCAGGAGACTGAGGCAGGAGGATCCCTGCTAGTTCAAGACCAGCCTGGGCTACATAGCGAGAGCTTGTCTCAAAACACCACACAAAAACCCCCCAAGATAGCTGCCTGCCCCCCAGCCTCACTCCCGAAGCCCAGCGCCCTGGGCCAGGCCTGGTCTGAGGTCTGTAGGGCCAGCTCTGGGGAAGCCAGGCTCTCACAAGGCCAGCACAGCAGAAAAGAAGCAAGGCTGCACCCGGCCCGTGTTCCACCCGGGCACCGGGAGGGCGGGAGCAGCCAGAGCCTCAGCTTGGCGGGCTGCAGGTGGCCGCAAGGACCGGGCTGTCCCGTGCCACCGCCTGACCCGCGCCTCCCGCAGGGCTGGCCGGCTCCTGCCTGGCTCGCTTCAGCACCATGCCCTTCCTCTACTGCAACCCGGGCGACGTCTGCTACTACGCCAGCCGCAATGACAAGTCCTACTGGCTGTCCACCACCGCCCCGCTGCCCATGATGCCCGTGGCCGAGGAGGACATCAGGCCCTACATCAGCCGCTGCTCCGTGTGCGAGGCCCCAGCCGTGGCCATCGCGGTGCACAGCCAAGACGTGTCCATTCCCCACTGCCCGGCCGGCTGGCGCAGCCTGTGGATCGGATACTCCTTCCTCATGGTGGGTGGCTCTCCCCTACCCCCCTTCCTCCGCTCCTCCTCCCATCCCTCCTTCCCCTCCTTCTCCCCCTTCCTCCCTCCCTCTTCTTTCCCCCTTTCCCTCCCTCTCTCCCTCTGCATGAAACCAGGTGAAAATCTACTTCCTCTGGTTGACTGGGGACACAGGGAGAATACACAGGACAGTGGTTCAGGTGACGCACTGCACAAGGGCACCTCAGCCACAGAAGGAGAAGAAGTGGGGGCTGAGAGACAGCTTGCATGTTGTTCACAGAGCTCTGGGTCCAGGGATGGCACTGTCCTCATCCAAAGGGACGCGGTTAATCTGCCACTAAAGCTTTGCACACAGTGAGACTGGGATGAATTTGGCCTCTACCTTGGCACACGAGGAGGGTCTTCGCAGGAGGCTGAGGCTGAGGCGAGTCCTCCTGAGACCTCGCACACCCTCAGTGGAACACAGTGCACACTTGGGGACAGGAGATCCCAGGTTGCTGTTTCACACGGCCCCTGGGGAACTTGCGTGTGTGTGTGTGTGTGTGTGTGTGTGTGTATGTGTGTGTGCTTGTGCATGTGGCACACTCAGAGCCCCCCAGGCTGGCCCCAGCCTCCTCCAGGGATCCTCACCTCGAGTCCCTGACCCTGTCCTGGGCACCTGGCCTCCCCTCAGGGCGTCCTCCTCTGGCCCCCGGCCTGGTGCCTGGCAGCATCTGGGCAGGTGGGCGCTGCACTCCTTGGAGGCTCCTTGGTGCTTCTGGGTCACTCAGAGCCGAGGCCACTCTGGCCCTGCCCAGGCAAGGGGCAGAGCCAAGCCAGGCCACCCTTTGTGTTAAGGCTGAGGTCGAGGTCAGGCATCCCCCACACCTCAGAAGAAGCTGACCATGTTAGTGCCACCGGAAGTAGATCTTTTGAGTAGCCCCAAACTGGTTTCCTTGCAAATCCAAAAGCCTCACAGCCTAGCAGTTCACCCCAGTGGGAACTCTTAGTTACATACAGAGCCCCTGTCTGCTGGAGAAGCATCATCACCTACTGATTTTTCTAAGAAGAGTCATCAGGACAGTTGTGCCTCACGGCCCACACTTCCCCCCGATGCCCCTTTCAGCTTGTGGGCTGCAGAAGGGGCCCACGTGTCCCTTCCTACATCGTTTTATGGCACTGGAGACTGAGCCCATGGCCTTGGTACCAGGCTGCCTCCCCAGCCCTTTTTAAACTTTTTTATTTTCAAGACAGAGTCTCACTAAGTTCATGACTTGCTCAGAATGGCCTGGAATTTACAGTCCTCCTGCCTCAGCCTCCCAGAGTGCTGGGGGTACAGGCATGAGCCACCAGGCTTGGCTATTAATGTTACCTTTAAAATGTTTTATTTTCATCTTCACCCAGACATTTATCTTTGTACAAATGTTGGGTAGCTCTGTTTATGTTTTGGTTTTATGGAAATGTAGCTGGCCAGGTCTGCATGAGGCCCGCGTCATGGCTCAGGAGTTTGTTGCTGAGGGACACCCTGGCCCTGGGTCGGTGCCCCTGCCGGGCTCCACGGCGCCCACAGCGTCCGGCTGCGCCCCATACATGGTTGAGCACTGTGTGTGTGTGAGTGTGGCTCAGGTCTGCATCCGCAACCGAGAGTTTGCCACCCGGTAACAACAGAGCAGCAGGCAGCGCCGCCCCTGGCGTCCGGCCAGGGCCCTAACCCCTCCTGCGCCCCCACAGCACACAGCGGCCGGGGACGAGGGCGGCGGCCAGTCCCTGGTGTCGCCAGGCAGCTGCCTGGAGGACTTCCGCGCCACGCCCTTCATCGAATGCAATGGCGGCAGAGGGACCTGCCACTACTTCGCCAACAAGTACAGCTTCTGGCTGACCACCATCCCGGAGACCAGCTTCCAGGGCTCGCCCTCGGCCGACACGCTCAAGGCCGGTCTCATCCGCACGCACATCAGCCGCTGCCAGGTGTGCATGAAGAACCTGTGAGGGCGGCGCGGGCGGCCGGCGTGGTGCTCACCCCTCCCTCGGACGCCGGCCCCCGGCCCCGCCCCACACACACCCCGCAAGCCAGCCCTGCCAGAGGAGCAGGGCCGCGTGGACTGGACGCTGCAGGACCAGGTGCGGCCCCACCGCAAGTCCTCCCAACGCAGGCAGCTGTGACCTCGCCTCCCCGCTGCCTGGGCCGCGGACTCACCTGGCCTGGGGTCCCCAGGGCCCCGCAGAGGTGGCGCAAGCTGCGTCCCGGGCTCTCCCAGCTGCACCAATGTGCACACTTCTCATGCTCACCATGACACCTGACAGTTCGGGCCCAGTGGGCGGTGCCCCTCCTGCGTGCACCTGGCCCCCACCCTGTCCCCTGCAGCCGGCTGACCTCCTCTGCCCTTCCCGTGTAACAGCCTTAAAATAAAAATTGGTTTTAAACATTTCTAAACCCCGGAGTGTTGGCTGCTGTCATCTCATGTGCTCACTTAACTCCTGCAGGCCCCGGCCCCACCCACTGCCCCTCCCTGGCCCTGCCCCTCTAGCCTTCCTGGCCTGCTCCTCCCTAATATCTCCTGGCCCCGCCCCCTGCCCTTTGCCCTTACCCGGCTCCACCCAGGCTGATCCCTGGACAGGCAGATAGGTACGATCTGGGCCAGGGAGAGGGCGGGGGGCGGGGCCAGGAAAGGGCTGGGGGCGGGGCCGAGGAGGGCAGGGCCGTGGGTGGGGTTTAGGGGCGGGGCCCTGAGCTGGACTCCTGGTAGACTTGGGTGGTCTCACTCGGGCTTCCACAAACACTGGCCCCTGAGGAACTGTCTGTATTGTGGGCCTCGGGTCCTCATCCTGGATAAGGGATAAGCAATGAGTTTGCTGCATCCAAAAGCAAAGGAGGGTACAGTTCTGCCTCGAGCCATCTGCGGGCCGCCTCGCCTGCCCAAAGGCGACGAAGGCCTGGCAGCCCAGGGTGGACAGGAGAGCAAGGACTCAGGGAGCAGGCCGGTCTCCCCTGGACACCACGCAGAACAGATGGCCATGGTGATGCACCCCCATAACCAGATACGCCGTAGGCTGAGGCAGAAGGACAGCAGGCGCCAGGCCAGCCTGAGCAACCTAGCAAGACCCTGTCTCACAGCTTGAAAACAAGCAGGGACCTGGCTCTAGCAGAGCCTCACCAAACACGTGTGGGGTCCTGTGTTCTCCCCACCTAGCACCAGGGAGACAGCACTGGCGAGATGGCCTCGTGCTGGCCTGGGTCCCCCATCCCTCTGGCTTGAGTGGCCTGTCGCTGCCCTCGGTGGGGGTACTAATGTTCAGGGTCCCCAGGAGTTTGGGAGGGAAGGGACAAGCTCACTGCTTTTCCCCCAGATTCACTGTCTCACCCTCTGCCCCCCTCAGGAGCTCAGCTGTAACAGGGAAACCGGCCACTTGGCAGCTCTGCCCGCCTAAGAAGCCAGGGAGCCCAAGTGCAGTGCTGCCGGGGTGTGGGAAAGCGCTTGTGTCAGGACACCATGAAGCAGGGGCATGTGTGCACTGGGGTGCACAGGCAGGCTCCCAGACCACACCCAGGAGCAGGCTGAGTCAGTGCCATCTCCAGCCAGATCACCCCACAGAAGTCATGCTGCCCAAGGACAGCCCACTCCCTGGGAGGCCAGCGAAGAGCCAGGCGGGGTCTGGTGGGACCGATGGCATCCATCCACGCCAGCCGCTAAGTGACAGCAGGCCAGGAATACCAGCTGTGGGTGCTCGAAGCAGATGGCACATCAGTCAGAAATACGGGTGCACACACCATGATCCCAGCACTCTGGGAGGCTGATGCAGGAGGACTGCAAGTCCAAGCCCAGCCTGGCCTTTTAGCAATTTAGCAAGACACTGTCTCAAAATAAAAACGTGACAGGACTGCGGATACAGCTCAGTGTGAAGGTCCCGGGTGCAGTTCCCAGGGCAGGAGAGCGAGGAAGGAAGGCAAGAGCAAGAGAAGGAGGGAGAGGGGCTCAGCCAGCCCCGCTGCCCCCAAGCAGGAGCTGCCAGGGTGACGGCCCGGCCCTTTTCTCCTGTCACTCCAAAGAAAGACACCAGCATCTCTGGGCGCCAAAATCGAGTTTAATAATCTGCAGGCCATGCTGCTTCCGCCAACACAAAAGTCACTCCTGGCTGTATATAAACCGGATGTAGAGACTCACTGCTCTAAGGCACCAAATACCGGGGTGGGGAGGACCCAGAACAAAGAGACCTTTGGGGACAGCAGCAAGGGACAGAGCTGCCAGGTGCAGTGACCCACGGGCACGGGCAGGTGCCACATGGCTGCCCCAACCATGGGCCCCATGGCACAAGGACAGCAGTCACATGGGAGCCATGGGGACACACGGGCATGGGACGTCGACACAGGTGTCCCAGCTCTGTGGCCAGCATCCATGCACAGCGACAGCCAGCGATCACTTCCACTCTGCCATCCTTGGTGCAACCCCTGACTCCCCGCGCTCCTCACAGAGCCCCAGAGTGGCTCAGGCGCAGCACCCGGATCTGGGCTGTTTGGGGGGCTTCTGGCTCGTGATGTCCACAGTCTCCACCAGTTCCTCGGCCTTCTGCTGCAGGACCATGGGCACCACCATGTCAAACACGGTCTCGAAGAGGAGGTCCACGTTGTACCCGGTCTTGGCACTGGTCTCAAAGCACATCTGCTCGGCGGCTGGCACGTCCTTCTCGTCCAGCATCCTGTACCTGAGGATCTTCTTGTACAGGGCCACCGCATCCTCCCGTGACACCTGCTTGGGTGCCCCGGGACAGGCATGGGGGCCGCCGTCCCCCTCCCCGCCCTGCTCTGTGAGGTCCACCTTGTTGCCCACGATGGCGAACAGGCAGTCCTTGCTGGCCGAGTCCGTCAGGCCCAGGAACCTGTCCTCCAGCTCCACCAGGCTCTGCGGGTGCGTCACGTCGTAGGTGAGGATGACAGCAGCCGCACCCCGGCAGTACATGGAGCCCAGGCCGTGGAACTGCTCCCGCCCTGGGTGAGAGGAGACAGAGGTTACCGCTCGCGCCTGGAGCTCCCACCGTACCGCGAAGACAGGGCCTGGTGTGTCTGGAGACAGAAGGACTAGGACACCAATGGCCAGGGAAGGGGATGACTGGCCAGGGAAGTGACCCAAGAGCCCAGGCCTCTGGATTCAAGCATGACAGGGCCAGCTCCACGCCAAGGGCTACAGCTCCTGGCTGCAGGAAGCAGTTAGCACACCCACTGTTAGCGCTCAAACTGGGATTCACTGCCTCCGAGCAGACGGCGCCGCTTCTTTCCATGGGGCTCTTGGGGGGCTGTTTTATGTGACTCATGCTGGCCTTGAACTTGAAATGTAGCCCAGGATGACATCGAACTCATGGTGATCCTCCTGCCTCAGCCTCCCACGTGCCCACATTCCGCCCCACACCGGCCTTTTCAAAGATGTTTGAGCCTGTGATCTCCACACGGCTCCTGATTCCCATCACCCATCGTGCCACCTTCTACAGCAGCACAAGGTCACTCTGCCTCTGGTCAGTGCAGGGCACAGTCACTGAGGCGAGGTAGAGACAGCAGGCACTCAGGCAGAGGGGCCCCGCAGCTCCCCAGCTACGCGGTCCTGGGTGCAGCACTCTGACACAGGTGCGCTCTCAGGGGCAGCCAAAGAGAGGAAGGGAGGGGAGGCTTCCTCCCTGCCAAAGTCGCCCTGGGCACTGGGCTCAATGCGCCAACAGCGGAGCACAGAACCGGAGTAACCCGGACAAACCCGTCATCCCAGCACGCAGGAGGCTGAGGCAGGAAAACTGCCTCAAATTCAAGGCCAGCCTGGGCTACACACACAAGCCTGTCTTAAAATTTTTTAATTAATTAAATTAGAAGTCAAAGGAGGAAATGCTTCTGCACCGTCACTGAGAGCCAGACTCTCTCCCACTGGGCAGCACCCCAGGATCCTGACACTCCCCGCAGAGAAAACACCAGAGACTCCATCCAGAAGGCAGTGGCTGGGGACAGCGCAGGGCGGAGATGGACGGGGCAGGCCAGGAAGCTCCGCTGGCCCTGGGAGCATTTTCTTTCCCAAGTGTCGGCCACCATATTTCACTGGGACAAAGGGAGAACTGCACTGACGCCTCCACCTAGGATAACTTTCTGCCTGGTTTTTAAAAACTGAAAGAAGGAAGTAATCAGGGTAGAAAAACAAAGGTCACTACAACTAAAGAAAGTAAGAGGGAAGAGTCCCGAATGGCAGGAAGAACAGGGCAAAGCAGGGCCCGCGGGTCTGTCCCCTACTCGCTGACAGCACAGACAGATGGACCATCAGCCAGCCAGAGAACCACGCGGCCCGTAGTTCCCACGCCTGGAGCCACAGCGCCTGAGGCCAGGCCGCTCCCCGCTGGAGCACAGGCTGTGTCCCTATCGGCATGGGGACGCTGTCCCGAAACCAGCCGGGGACCTACATCCCGTTTTTGCCCCAGACTGTTCTGGTGGTATCTAGATGTCCCCCAAAGCTCACAGCTCACAGGTGGGGCTCTTTGGAGCTGGCTGGATTGAGGTGTGCGGTGTGGATTGGGCTGGCGTGGTGCTGGGTGTGGGGGCATCACCCGAGGGGCTTGTGGCCTGAACGGGGAA
>PVLA01007429.1:0-105320 GCA_004027455.1 Hydrochoerus hydrochaeris | reverse complement strand
GCAGAGTAATTCAAGGACTTTAGTCATCTTTTTGTTAGTTGCTTCCTGTAGGTTCTCACGATTTTCAAAGACTTTAAGGGCAATCTCAATCAGCTGGGAGAGAGACATTCCCTCAAATCCCTCTAATTTCTGTAATTTGCGCCTGATATCAGGGGCCGACTGTGACACAAAGGCGATGTTAATCGCCCGAGCATTCTCTGGGGCCATCGGATCAATGGGAGCATATAACCGACAAGCCTCCAGGGGGCGCTCAAGGAACGCGGCTGGCGATTGCTCTGCCAATTGCCTTACCTCAGTCACCCTTGACAGATTTGTAGGCTTCTTAGCTGCTGCTTGAATGGCATCCAGAAGCCTCTGGCGATATTGTTCTAAAGCCTCCTTACCTCTATCAGTGTTGGGCTCCTATTCCAGGTGCGAGGAGGGGAAAACATGTTCTATTCTCTGGAAGTCGGCTGTAGGAGTGCTGTCAGGGTCCCGGATGCCTTTCTTTCCTTGAGTGAGAATGCGGAAGCGCTCCTCTGCTGTAAAAAGGACTCGAAGTATCTGCTGACAGTCATCCCAGGTGGGACGGTGAGTGACAAAAATAGACTCAAGCAAATTTATAAGGCTATCAGGGTCCTTTGAAAAAGGAGGGTCCTGACTTTTCCAGTTATACAGATCAGAAGTGGAAAAGGGAGCATAGACAAACATTGAGCCTCCACCGTGCGTTGGCATTTCTCACAGAGGACAAAGGGGAACGGCTTCAGAGGGAGGTCTAGGTTGAAGTTCCGCACGGTGGAGACCGCGTGTGCGGATCAGACTAGGGGGAGAAGAGGGGGAGGAAGTGGGGGAAGGGGAGACAGAGGAAGTGGAGTCAGGGAGCAAGCGGGGTTGGAAAAGACAGGTGGGCTGGGTATGGGGGAGGCAGCAAAGGAGGCGAATACTCATCCAGAAGGGGATCTTCTTCTGACACGAGGATCGATGGAGGAGCCATGGGCTTCTGGTTTGGTTGCGCTTTCGGTTTGAGCGCCGCTATGAGTTCCCCTCTAGGAGGTTTAATCCAAGGAGGGGAATCATAGATAATATCTATCCAAATCTGATTGTAAACAATTTGATCAGGGTGGGACGGGGGTCCAAAGACATATCAGTGAACCGCTAGTGCCGTGGTCATATCAAAGGACCCGATTGGGGGCCAGACCCCTTTCGTCCCTGCAGGCCATTCCTGTGTAACAAACATTATTAGTCTCCCTTTGTAAACATCTTCCCCATAGCTTGCTGCTCATCTTTTAAATTCTTTGAAATGGTCAAGGACCAAGGCTAGGGGAGTGGGCGGTTCCTTTGTTCCAGTCTGTCCCATGATTTCCTAGGAGCAAGGTCTTGAGCAATGGGAAGGTTAGAAACAGTTAACAAAAACACAAGATGCAAACGTGGACACACAAACACAGATTAGACACACGACAGACTGCAGTCTAAAAAAAAGGAAAAAGTAACTCCTCACCCAAAAGTTTTTGGTTGCAAGAATTTTAACCAGAGGGCTCCAAAGACAAATGGAGCTAGTCAAGACAGCAAGGCAAAACACAAATACAAAGCAAAGTGGGCCGTTAGCCCAAACAAATTGTTCTGTCCTTGCTTGTCAGACTCAGCTCCCAAATTGAGGGCGTCCCCTCTATAAGTTATACCTAGGTATGGCGCACCATCAAAACCCTCTGGAAGAAGTAAAATTTTACTCATGGTTGCAGGGGTCCAGATGGCCAATTTGGGTCGGTGGGGCTAAGCCTCCATCCCGGACGAGCCCCCAAATGTAATAGCCTGACTAAGGAATAAAAATTCAATCCAATTAATCAAAGGTGAAGGAGTTTTATTGCCAAGCCTGGCGACGCAGCCTCCGGTAACCGGTCTAGAGACTGTGCGCCTCACAACTAAGGGAGTTTACTTTTATAGAGGAGCAACGCAGCCGATTGGTGGGTAGGCTGATAACATGGGCAGTGAGCTGGTTGGTCATTTAGGGCAGCATTTCGGGGAAAAGGAAACTTTTGTGAGAAACAGCTGAGGCTTATTCTCGTGGCAAGAACAAGGACTTAAATCTAAAATGGCGGTGCATACAGAACAAGATGACGGCACAGGTGGTTAGTGGTTGATCAGAGTATTACAGAAATCTTACTGAAATTTTTTCAGTTGTATCTGGTACCAGACCAAAGTATTTATGGGTGAAATTATGTAACATGCAGGAATCGATTCAAGTAATTCAGGAAGAAATAATAGGTTATATCAAAGGGGGAATGCTGCTGATAAGATAGGTACATAGTAATTCATTATACTTTTCTTTCTACTTTTGTTCATTTAAAAATCTTCATAATCATGATAAAAGTTAATCAAAAAGGCAACAGAGAAATTTAAAAACATGTATAAATGGAAAACCAGTGAGTTATATTTATTTAGACTTTTGAAATCACTTGGACACAGTTCCACACTAACATTTTACAAACGCACACTTTTGATGTTGTGTGTTTGTTTCATTACAAAGAAACGGTTTCCCACAAACAGGGAGAGCCCCTACAAATGGGGCAAACAGGAGAGACAAATGAGAACTTCTCTGCATGCTGAGGTGGGAATAGGGGGATTCCTGATGGGCCAGTTTTACAGAATCCTGAAAATTCCTTGAACAGTCAAAAGATTAATTTCTGTAGTGAACTGTCCAAGTTCACAGGGTGAAACAAATTTCCCCAAACCCTTCCTACTGCTGGTCATGTGAAAATACAAATATAAAAATGACTGACATCATTAATATATCCAGCATTATCATAAATATATGCCAGCAAATAACTTTAGAAAATTGTAACATGGAAAGATGTGTATGAAATGAAATCTTAACAGTTACTAAAATTCTTGATAAGTATTTAGAAGTAACTATGAACAATGCTGCCTCTAATCAGTGTTTTCCTTTGGTGACTAAAGAAAAACAGAAAATGTTCTAACAATAACAATTTCCAAAACTGGGTATGCCGAACGCAGCAGTGTCTCCCTCTCGGCCACATCTCTATGACAGCGCAGTGGGACCCAGTGGAATCTAGACCGTGACAGCCAGATTCATCAAGGTTCTTGAGCAGACCAGGAAAATAGACCCAAATGATTGAAATTTTTCATCTTAGAGACACACAGCTTGAGTGGGGATCAATACATATTGTATAAAGAGCATACGGAGTGACCGAATATGATTTATTTCACAAATTCCTGGAATCCAGGGCTATTCTTTGAAATGATACAACTTTAGCACTCAAAGTTAGCAAGACACTAGATAGAGATGGTGAATGGTAAGAAGATATTAACACCAAGAAAGAGTTGAAACTCTATGAAAATATAAAGAGATGGAAAATTACTTAAACAAACTTACTTCCAAGTTACTAATGATTGCTTGTGAATACTTAGAAAACACAGTCTCTCTCTTTCTCTCTCCCTCTGTGTGTGTTTGTGCACACACACGAGCGTGCATGTGGGCTACACTAAAAACTAAATCAGGGGTCTTTGTACTAAGGTACATCCCCAGTCCTTTTTTAAATAAAGTTTTGTATTTTGACATAAGTTCTTGTTAAGTTATCAAGTGGTCCAGGTTGCGCTCAAACTTGTAGCCTCCCAAACAGCAAACTAAACAGTTTTGCTGTTTTTGTTTAGAAGCAATTCAGGTGGCTTCTTGGTCCAGGTGTATGACTCTTGCTTTTGGTGTAAAGAAGAAATTGAGAAGATTAAAGTAAATAAATATGCTACAGTACCTCTTGACGGCCCCTCTGAATCCAATGATAGACCATGTGAGATCCATATAACTTTGACCAGATCATCTTTTTGTTTGACTCATTGGGGTCATTTTTCTTCTCCATTCTCACTTAACTTTAATTATTACCAATCATTCAATTATATAAATCTGTATCACAAACCATTGCCTCACTAATTATAAAGAGAGAGCAGAAAACAACTCATGTACAAAACTCATTAAAAGTTGAAAATACTTACATTATGATTTGATATATCATTCTTATACAAAAAGCTTAAATAATTCATTTAGCTAGTTAGAAAAACAAACATTAGTAAGTTATTTTCTTTTGTTTTACCTTAAAAGCTTTAATAATTTTACAAACATTATTTGACTAAATTATTTTCTCATTCCAAAAAGTACATTCTATGCCTATAAGAGATTATTATTAGTCAGATTTTTATTTTGATTTTACCCGTGGCATTGACTTGCAAAACCCAAAAAGCTGAGTGTGGGATGCATAACTAATTTCATCAAATAACTGAAAACTTATTTTGCATTCATGGAAACTAATGTAAAATAGAAACTACGTAGAGAGTGCAGTGTTGTCCCTCAAAACCTGCTTATTTCCCTGACTCTAAAATCATCACAGTGCTTCCCAACTCTGTTATGGGAATTAATCACCACATCCTGTGAGCAAATATTTTTATGCTATATTTCTAAAAAGCATAATTTCTTCATCTCTTTCAGTTCTGATTTGTCACAAGTTCATCAGATGTTTAAATATCTGAAATGTTTATTTGTAAATTTATAAATATAAAACTGAAAGTGAGGTTAAAGTAAAACCCCATATCTTTTGCAGCAGACGGTGGTGACAGTTCTAACTGCTTGTCCAAACCGCAGATGAAGGAAGTCTGGTTCCAGGGCCGGCCTCGCACTACACCAGCTGCCAGCACAGGGCTGACTTCCGGTTCCGGCTCCGTCTCCACACTGTCACGTGGATTTTAGGTAAATAGCAAGAATACAAAAGTTTCATCATTATAAATGATATTAACCTTGCTCTAATAACATTTAACTGAATGTTGTTCTAAGAAAATGTTTTAGTTAAAACTGCTCACTAGCTGAAGGAGTAACAGTGTTGACTTCTGGTTAGTGCTTTTATTGGTGATTTTATTCTACTTTCTTTAATACACATTAATTGATTTGTAATCAGGAAAAATATTGAGAGTATGTTAAATAGACATTAAAAATTCCGATCAACATGGCCTGGAAGAAATATTCAGCGTCCCTCATACCTCTCTGGTAAAGAAGTTTTCAGGTCTGGGGTCTGATATGATGACTTCTCATTTTCTCTAACATAGAAAGTGCACTTGCTTTCCATCCATGGAGAAGCTGGAATCAGAATCCTTTATGAGGAAAAACAAAGTAAAAAGCTGTGTGGGGCTCCCCTTTAATTTCCGATGAGAATGTATTATCACTACTCACCACCCCTTGTGATCTGCGAGGAGCAGACTTGGAGCACCCCACACAGAGAGAACACCTCACCTCAGCAGGTAACTGATGTGTTTCCAGTCAGAGAGGCACTTGCCACAGAATCTCCATAGCGGACTTCTAGAATCCTCAGCGTTCACATACAAATGTGTGTGTGTGCATGTGTGTGTGCGTGAGTGTGTATTTAACTGAAAGAACTAAGTGAGGATTTCATTTTACCTTACTCACAGAATCCCAATCAGCCATTCCCCAAATAGCAAGGCACAGACTCAGCAAAAGGACCCAAGAGTTATATCACACATTGCTCATGGCTGAGCGAGCTTACGGAGCACAAGTATATGCTGAGCACACAGCTATTTGTCACGAAGCTATCAATCAAATTCAGTTGATAATAGAAATCCCTAAATAAATGAATTACAGAAATCAATGAGTCTGCTCTTCTTTCTGAGTTTAAAATCACTGAAAAAATTTAGCATGGATTTAGGAGGCAGTTAAATAGTGGGGCATCGATATTCTCTCATTCATTTCTCAGCTCATTTGGGCCTAACCGCTCTTTCTCTCTGTGACAAGGCAGACTCCAGGAGGCCACACCAAGGTACAGGGAGAGGAAGAGAGCTGAGGCCTTGTGTAGCCTGAGGACCTGTTCCATGTGCTCCCCGGGGCCAGTCCCAGCCACCCCAGGTAGACCACAGCTCTGTGAGCACAAGGAGTGAGGCCTGTTGGAAACTCTGAACCCCACAGGGAACCCCCAAGCCCTCCACAGCCAAGAAACAACAACGACTTTCTCTAGATTCTGCTTCCGTTCATTATTATCAACATCTGAAGTCTCCAGTGACTCTCAGGAAAGGGCAGAAACAAATGGCAGGGATCCTTTGTTGTAGCTTGGCATAACTGATGCCATCTTGAGCCCTACATTTAACTAGTGTCCTGTATTTGACCCAGGAAAATGGAAAATTACTCAGAATATAAGTCCCATGAGAAAAGCAGAATGAGCTGCACCCACAGGAGAAAAATTAACCTGCTCAACCAAAGAAGCAGGATGCAGGTGTCAGCCAAAACTTAATGTAAGATTCTAGCTAACCTGTTGCCAACAGACTGTGGTTTTCTGTTTTTGTGGTTCTCTGTTTTAAAAGTTTTGTAACTTTCCAGTTCAGGGCCACTCGGTGAGACTCTGAAACAGAGGTCCATGCAAGTGGTCACTGAGCTCAGCGAATTAAATTCCAAATTTATCAGTTTGGCTGCTTGGATTCCTATACTGTTCATGAACCCACTTCACTTATAAACTGAAGAATACACACCAAAGTGGGTAGGTACAGCCCTTCTAGGCCAGGGTGTACAGAAACCTACAGAACAGTGAAGGCTGAGTCCTTTATCTACAATTAGTGTATGTCTGGGATACACAGCAGTTACATGCTTTGGGGGAACTGGTACATTTATGCTGTATCTTGAACATTTCTGATCTCCCAACCTCCCTTCCTTCCCTTCCCCATCTCCAAAAAGTCAACCTGCCTGTTTCTTATCATCTCTTCTTTATTTTGTTCTATAAATTATATTCTGAGTTTCTCAGAGAAGGAAAACCCTGTAATATTTAACTTTCTTTGATTTATTTCACTTTTACTCTAAATCCACTTATTTTGATCTCAGAATTCATTCATCTTGGTCCCAAGTTCTATTCATTTTTCCTACAAATGACTCAAATTCATCCTTCTTTATAGCTGAGTAATACTCCATTGTGTATATACACCATAATTTATTTATTTGTTTGCTGATGGGTATCTATGCTGTTTTAATAAATTTACTATTGTGAATTATGCTGCTATGAAAACATGAGTGTGGTCATATCATGGTAATATGATGATTTTAGTACTTTTGGGAAGATACTTCCAGGAGTGATAGCTGGGTAAGATGGAATTTCTGCACTTAGTTGGCTGAGGAATCTCCATACTGATTTCCCTAGTGGTTTGGTGAGTTTCCATGCCCATTAACAAGGAAGTATTTTAGCATTTGTTATTTATAGAGTCTGTGGTGATAGCCATTCTTCTTGTCTTTGTTTCAGCTTTTATTTTTATTAGTACGTGTTTGTGATACATGGTGCCCACACACCTTGCTTGGAGTTCTCATGTGTACACAACACATCTCCTCTCCTTCATCTCCTTCCCCTCCTGTCTTCTTTTCCTCCCTCCATCCCTGGGCCCCCTTCCCGCTGGAAAAAGATCTATCCCCATGCTTTCTATTACCTTTCTTTCACTTTGTTCTTCACTTATATTTTTTATTTCCCAGAGAGGAGAAACCACGCAATATTTAAGGATGTGTCTGATGTATTTCCCTTAACATGACGATCTCAAAATGCATCCATTTTCTTACAAATGCACCAAGTCTCTTTTTTCTGGCAGGATAGTACTCCATTGTGGGTAAATACCACATTTTCTTAATCCATTAATCTGCTGATGGCCTTTTCCAAAATTTGGTTCATATGAAATATGCCATTATAAAACGCAGATATGCATTTTCACTGGAGTAACACAGAATTTCAGAGTTATTTTGGTTTGTATTATCCTAATGACTAAAGACCCGGTCATTTTTTTCATGTATTTATTGGTCATTTTTATTTCTTTTGAAAAGTATCTATTCATTTCAACTGCCCATTTTTTGTTAGGTCTTTTGTTTGTGTGCTTTTTTTAGTGCTTTATATATTCTAGACATTAGTCGTGGATCATAGGAGTATCTCACAGGTTATTCCCATTCTGCAGATTGTCACTTCACTTTATCAGTTGTTTCCTTTCCTGTGCAGGGCTTTAGAGTTTGGTATAATCCTATTGGTTGATTGTTGGTTGTATCAGTCAGTGTCTAACTAGAGAAACAGATATAACACGATATATATAACAAAGATATAACAAAGGTACTAGAAATTACAAGATTGGCTCATGATGGTCAGCCACAGAGTTGGATGAGGGATCGGTCTACACAATGGAGGCTGAAGGATCCAGCCCAAGGGCCGGAGCTCACTGCAGTGTCCCACGCAAGTCCGTAGCAGGAGGCCCATGGGTCTCTGACAGAAGGCTGAAGGATCCAAGGCAGAAGCCAAAGAGTCTGTGCTAGAAGCCAAGAGAAGGTATCCAAGCTGAAGGCAAAGACTAGAGCTCTTCCGGAGAATGAAAACCAGTCTGTCCTTCCACGTTTCCCTCCTATACTTCCCAGGCAACCACCCACCCTAGGGTGGGTCCTCAGCACCCTAGGGTGTAGAAATGCTGATCTGACTTAGATAAGCTTTAAAACTTCTCAGATTAACACCATCAATCACCCATTACAGGGGTGTTACGCTTTGTGCACTTTTGGATGTGCTCAGAAGGCCCTTGCCTATGGCTGTGTCTTCCAGAAATTAACCACTTTACTTTCCAGTGGATTCAGTGTTTCTGTTCTTGTATCTAAGCCCTTGACCCATTTTCATTTCAGTACAGGATCAGACATGGTCCTAGATTCATTCTTCTGCAGGTGAACAACCAGTTTTCCCAGTGCTATTGATAAAGTTTAATTTCTTTCATTGTTATTAATTCTGTTGCTTAACACCACGAAGCCGACCTGTAAAGGCTGCCTACTACCTACATAGCACTGTAGGGGAAAACTTAGAAATGAACAAACAATGCTTTGTTTTGTTTTTTTATTCTGACAGGGAAAAAACACAAAAGCCAATCATTATCATGCAGTGTGTAAAGTATAATATTGTATATGCTGCAAGCATCAGAAAATACTATCAATTTTTTAAAGGTTAGGATCTTAAAGTTCTTATAGGAGGTAACAACTCAGGTGTTGGTGGCTGAGATGCCTTTGGAGAATAAATGAAATATGGCTGGTGATTCCTGCAAAGGTCATAATGAGTCCCAAGGTAGAGGTGTGGAGCAGCTAGGTGTGTTGGGAACGTCAGTAGCCTGGTGGGGCCGGAGCGAAGGTGGGCAGTGAGAGGCCTGTCCTAGCTTACACGTGGGTCCCGTCCGCCCACCTCCGGCTGCGCACTATTTAGAGAGATGAATGTTACAGTTCTCTGAGTTGTGTGATCTGGGTACAAATCAAAAGTCTGATTCAAGTAACTCCATATTTATCCTCTCCTGTCACTCCTGGTCACCAGCAGCTTTGTCACATAAACTGAATCCAGTTTTCTGCCATCATGACTTCTGCCCACCCTGCTTGGAAATGCTTAAAAAGAAAACTGAAGCACGAGACTCAAATGCATTTTTATGAAATCTAATTACTAACAGTGTTTTATTGTTGAAAATGCAAATTATGTTCTTTCTTTCCTCCGTTATCCCCGTCATCCTCTTCCATGCTCCAGTCAAAGACAGGCCTGTTAGTATGTACCAAAAAGTAGTTCTGTCTTCTTGAATCTAGTCTGGGGAAATTGGGTTGCAGTTTATAGTTGTCCCTAGGTAGCTGGCGGAGAGGCTCGGCTACACAGGGTTGATCAGCAGAGCCATCAATCCATCAGCCCAGCTGATCGCTGCACTGAAGGTAAGGGTGGGAGCAGATGCTCAGCAAAGCCAGCCAACTGAAGCAAAGGAAAATATTGTGCATTGTCTGCAATCTTAATGACATGAGAGACTCAGGCATATGAGAGATCACACACAGTAGTCTTGCACAAATCCTAACTAAAAAGAAGATAACGCAATGTCCTGGTTAAAGAAATGAAGAGTTTGTTTCCTAAACAATAGGAAAGAAATGTTCTCTCACTTCACAAGCCCAAAGTTCCAGAGCTGATTAATTCAGTGGTTCAGCAATGCTATATGTTTGATCCTCTGTCTTCAGAGTTCCCTTGTAGTTTGCCTATCTGTGGTTAAAATTTGGTACAATTGCTTCAAACAGTGCATGATCACACAATATCCGAATGCCAGCTAGGGAAATTAAGGCACATCCTTTCTTCCTCATGTCTGTGGCCAGAACTGCATCACATGCCCAGTCCTGGGCAATGGGAAGCTGAAGGATTGGAGTTACTGTGACTGGCTCAGCCATAGGCTCATCAAGAGCCATCTTCCCCAAGGGCCTGGGAGGGTCTCAGTGTCACTGGATGCAAAGGTCTGCATCCCACATAATGAAGAATGCAACCAGGGACAGAGGAGAAGGTGAAAAGAGATCTACTTAAAACAGCAAGAAATTGGAGGGGGTCCTGAGTAGAATACCCATAAGGGCTTTCTATGTAGGGTTTTAAATGGATTTGGGAGGGACCTTGGGCCATGGTGCAATCCGTGTGATCTCCACCATACAAGAGACTGTATATTCTGAGGGTCCAGTCTATGCATTACCCATGCAGTGTCCACACAGAGCTCATGAGCCCTTGAGCCAATGGCCGGCCTGATCACGCTTGGAGAAGGGTCCCAATAGCTGAAGGACACCTGGCAGATGTCTTCTTCGTAAGCTCTCTGGAGCGTCGTCACTTAGCAGACTTCATTTTGAGCTTCCTGACTCCATCTTGAGGCCACTGTCCTTATTCCTGACAGAATACCAACTCTGTCTCATGAATCCTGCTACACCAGCTTCCTGCAGAAACAGGAAGAAAACGAGATTCTGAAGCAAGGAATAGGGAGATGGGGAAACAAATAAGAGATTTTATTAAACAAGCAACCAATATTGTCCACAATAGCCAAAGAGCTACTTAGCTCATTAAACTTCCAAAGAGTCAGATGAACTGCAGGTCCAGCATTTCTACAAAAAGACCCAATTGTGTTTACTTTTTTAAAAAGTAAAAATAAATTACACTTTGAACATAAAAAATTATGAGGAAGGTAAACTAAAGTAAGATCATAAAACATTTTAAGTCCCATGATCATTGAGTGGAAAATATATATATATATTGTGTTCCACTATAGCAGATTTTCTCCCCCCCAAAAATATCAGAATTTCAGTGTTGCATCAGACTGTAAGTCAAAGTTCCTCCATGTTTTTCATTGTTTGACATTAAAGATTGAAAAGTGACCATATTTAACACAAATAACAACAGACTTAACTAAAAACAACCAGAGACTCAACCTCAGCTACAAGCCTTGACAATTACATGTGTTACATCTGCAATATCTTTCAGCTAGAAACCTGCAGGCTTTCACCAAAGCTTTGAGGATAACATTCATTAATCTGTTAATTTTTTTCAAAAGTTATTTTGGTGGGCAGAATAATTTAGTTCTAGCCACAAGTTAATATAGTTTCTGGAATTCAGTGCCTGTCACACATTTAACGTTAATACCATGTTGCAAAATTTAAAAGTTTATTACCATAAAGTATTTCAAGCTATACATTTTTAAAATTAATCTCAAACTAAATTGAAGATTACAGCCATTAAGTATACCTGTTAAGATTGGACTATTGGCCCAACAAGCACCACCGGTTGCCTAGCAACCATGGTACCTGCTCTTGCTGGAAGTCTACCCTAAACACAGATATAAAATCGGTGATGAATATATATTCATCTCAAATCTCTATTTACTAGGGAAAATGCATTCTTTCTGTCATTAGTGACTGTGTGTGCTATTCAAGGGAGTTGAATTTCGATGGAAACATTGGGGAGATGGTGTGTGAGGGTCCCCCACATGCAAGCCCTCGTAATGATGCCCAGTTACTGAAGCAGCAATGCCAATTGCTGGTCATTACACTAAAAATGAAATTCATGTCAAATGACCAGCTTGGGCCACCGTTTTCTAAAAAGGCATGTGGAAAGCATACTTTGCTTCCCCTATATGCTAATTTCCAAAAGAATATAAGATTAAATTATGATTGCCTCGGGGCTCTCCCAGGGCTATCCTAGTCTTTAAAATGCCTGAAGTAGGCCCCACAGTCAAAAAAATGTCATCTCTCACCCGTTTTCTACTGTCGGAGTCTATCGGAACAAATCAGCCTTCTAATTCTGCAGAGCCCCCCCAGCCTGTGCGCCTGCATTGGTGGAGGCTCGGCTGCCGCAGTGGCCAAGGGGCCCTCGGCAGCTCTGCAGCCCGGCTCTGCCAGCTCCGCCCGGCTGCCTGGCCCCTCCCGGGCTGGAGGAGCGGGCAAGCGAATATGCTAATAGAATTCATTAGCCCCGGCTCCGACCGACGGCCGGTTAAAGCAGAGCTCCAGCCCCTGCACCGTTATGCCGTTCCAGGAGGCGCGGCTGATTCAGAGCGGATGATGACAGGGCTCCATCAGAGAACACAGAGTGGCCGGCAGTGGACAGGCTGACCATGCCGGGCAGACGACCCTGCCAGCAACCCTGATTTGATTTCTGGCATCACTGCCTGGGTTGGCACAGAAAGAAAAGAAAAAAAAAAAAACAGAGTAATGGGATACGCTGAAATACCGGGCTCTGACACGGCTCTTTGAAGTAATTATTCTCTAGGGTAACGAGGGACAAGATGCAAACACTTTCAGGGACAGGCTGTGGACACCCGGGGGACCGGGTTTCCATTACAGCACGGTTGCTGTGCTGAGCTACTGTCCTTCCACTCGGACTACGCAGCCTGTCAAAAGGGAGGGGACACGGGAAGAGTTTGGGAAAGGACATAGAGCTGCAGAGAGGTAGGAGCGAGACACAGGGCCCATCAGAGACCGCCAGGGAGTGGGAAGGAAGCAAGTCTCAGCGTCCCTGTCCGGAGCTGTGAGGACTTAGGTCACTTGGGTCGTGCGATCCGCATCCACCGTACTGGGAGAAGAATGAAGACGGGACGAGGCGGAGGGCACAGCTGTCCACAGAGGCCCCCAGAGGAGCGGAATCCCTTAAAATGCTGGTCCAAAACAGATAAGCCTTTGGCGTTTCCCCCCTGGGGCTCTCAGTTGTGTCAGGCTGAGGTCCTGAGTGTAATTAATGATGAAGAGAGCACTTTCTGGGAGCACAAGCCTCTAAGCCTCTGAATAGAGCCAGGCTCACCCAGCAGTTCTTTACAGAGGAGGAGGCCCAAGGCTAGAGCTGAGCCAGAAATGAATCATTTCTTATTCTGCAGTGAATACAATTTCTTCGGAACCGAGCTGGAGGTCAATAGCTAAACAAACTGGGGAGCGAGCCTTTTACAAACTACGAGAGCTACTCCCCGTGCAGGAACCCAGAGCTCTTGCACTTTTCCTTTTTTAATCTTTACAAGAGAAAATATTACCCAGCTGAAAATAAACACCATGCCAGGTCTGCAGAATTGACAATTGAGAACATGTACAAATCATCCCCTTTGCTCTGCTTGGTTTAAAAGTGGGAACCAAGGTGCAATAACTGACCACATGCCTCCCCCGACCGCTCCCCCAGTATTCGCTGCTGCAGTGCTAGACAAGCTGTATGGTTAAGCGGAGGCCTTTTTTGATTTCTGCATGTAACAAAGCCCCCGTCCCCGAGCATATTCACCAACTCTATTTCTCTTGCATTTTCTCTGAAGGTCTCCCCAGCTCCTTCTCTCCCTCTTTATGCTTGGCAGGGCACCCCAACCATTCCTACAAATCCAGCCATGTCAGTAGCAATGCCTCCTGTCTAGTCCAGTAATTTCAACTATTACCACGATGGTGGCTCAGTTATCTAGAAACCGTGGGCTCAGGTTTCACTGGCCTGTTGGAGGATGCTAATGATACACACGGAGCTGGCAAGCAACATACCTTGACTCACAGCCACCAACTCAAATTCCACTTGTCCAAAACGCCTCCTTCTATGTTCCTAGCTCCACAAATAACATCATTATCTCGTTATTCATCCAGTGCCAAACCTGAGAGTCATCTTCTTGTCTCCTGCACCCAATTCGGTGTGAACTTTGTAGATTAATTCCTCATGTCTCTTGTGTGGATTCCACTTGCTATTTTTCTAACATATTTTTCTAACATAGGAACCACATCATGAATAAAGTAGTTGTTGCAGACAAACTGCAACTTATATCATTGGAAACAGAGTACAAAACTACCGAACAACCACGTGACCTGCCGGCTTTCATTCACTCCTGACTCTTTACTGTAGCTTCAGTTTGCATCCAGTCTGTTCCAAATCTTGTGCCTAATCATTCATCTTGTTTATATTTGCTATCTGCAGATAGTGTAATAATATTATCTCCAGATAGTATTTCCAGTGCTAGTATCTTAAATTTTCCCTTAAAAATTTTTCTATAGTATTGCAGGAACCCTATAGTAGGACTTTGTTATATGCATTAATAAAAGATTAGGTTTAGAAAACCATGGCATGGCCCTAAAATACTTTCTATCATGAATCTATGTAATGGTTAAACAATGGTTAATCTGGTCCCAAAGACCTCTTGTGATATGGATGGAAATAATCCAGTTTTCCTTTTCTCACAAATATTCTAATGTCCCAGCCATTCAACATTGCTTTTTCTTGCCCAGAAATAATACACTTTTAAAAAATGACCTCTTCTGTTTAGAAGGCATTACAATCCTAACTATAAACATCTTCCTGTCACCTCCTACCCATCCTCAAGACTGCCCAAGTGTGATGTCTTTCCACAGGTATTTCCAGAGGTCTTCATGCAGGTAAATAAATAACTCAACTGCCCTGATGAATGTGAATAGTTAATATTCCTAAGGTTCTCCAGTCTGCTTTTCCTTTGAAAGTATGATGACAAGACTCATGGCTGTGAAGATTACTTTGTGGAACATACCACATGCAGCTAGGAGTATTGAGTCTTCCCTATAATATAAATTAAAAGTCGATGTCTTCATAATTAGGTTAGCAAACAAATTCAGTTGACTGGGAAGGGTAATATGCAGAGTTAATTCATCTCAAGTTCTTGAGAGGGACTCTTAATGTGGTGCTGCTTCTACATCTACCCACAGTCTTGAGGAAAGGACTAGTTGGAAAAGTGTGTTCCACAATTTCCCTTACTCCTCATGTCTCCACTTGGGATGTGAAGAAATCCACCCAAGTCCCTTGAGCTGTCCTCAGTGATATTCACAATACTCCTGGCTCATCCAAGATTACCAGTTGGAAATAATTTGCACCTAGAAGAGGCCAGGGGCAGTATAAGGCTCCACCGGGTGCATTTCTTGGTTCAAATTTCCAACACACATCCTGGAGTGGGTGGAAAGCCCTCCTGCTGGGGAGCACTGATACCACGAGCACTGCTATTGGTTGAGTGTTCCATGTCACTTGGGTATTTTGCAGAAGAAAAGAAGAACTGTTTTCACAATTTCTTTTTTTTTCTTTTCTTTTTGCAGTACCAGGAATTGAACTCATGACCTTGTGCTTGCCAGGCAGGCGCTTATGCCACTGAACTAAATCCCTGCCTGCCCCCCCCCCTGCTTTTTTTCAGAATTTCTAGTATAGGTCACGCTGATAACCATATCACCTACATTACAGGGCTTTTATGAAAACAAAGATGCTAACAAATATGACAAAGCTTTATGAGGAAATAAAAACCTCTAAATATGAGAGTTCAGGTAACCTAAGTCTGCCTGACTACCCAAGATGGAGCATCTTGCTGTTGATGGTTTTTTTTGTGCGTCTGTCATCCTAGACTCATCTCTGTACCTCCCCTTTCAGCTGGTATTTACACAACACCATAACAGCCAGGAAGAAGATATTTTCTGGCTTCACTTTCTGTATCTGTCATGTTAACTGGGCATTTTCATATCTCCACTTTAGCCAGAGTTGCATAGAAGCAGTCTTGTGTCTTTTTTTTTTTTTTGAAAGCAATTGAAATACATTCACAGACAGTATAGTTAGAATCATAGAATTTTAGAGCTGGAAGAGACCACAGAGATCATAATTGAGAGTAAAGTTTATTTGGGAGATAAAATTTGATTTTTCCCCTTTGTGGGTTAAATGACCAGCACAATCTTCTCCAGATTGTTGTGCCCCTTTCTTAAAAGTAAATTAACTAATATCTTCCATGGAAGGGAATTATTTTTTCTTTGTACCTACTTTCAATGGCAGTACCTGATACCCTTTAGAATATTTTGTTAGTCTCTTGCTGCCAAGCCAATCAGAAACTTAGCTTGGCATCCTCACTTCCTGGTGCATATTCTAATTACAATACATCCTTTTTATTCCAAATGGTCTCAGGACAGATGAAGCAAACAGCCACACAGAGAAACACCATAATGAACAACTTCTGTGACAAAGGAGGGGCGTATTAAGATGAAAGATCTCCTTGTGCGTTCCTTGACAAAATCGTTAGAAAAGCAATTGCATCCTTCAAGTGTGGTTTTACTGCTAGATAAATACAAATAGCACTAAGATGATATGGTTACAACTGTAGGGGGAAAGAGAATAAGATGTGAATCCTGACCCCAGCTCTGTAAGTAGTGTGGACGTGGATTAAATGTGGCACTCTAGAAGGAAGTAATTTGGAAATGCTTTTTAAAGTATGAATCAGGAAAATTTTTCTAATCACCCTGTATTGAATAGATCTATATTCAGTTCTTATCTGCCTATCGTCTTGTAAATCCTGGATGTCAAGAAACAACAACTTGTTTGGGTGCTGGTTTTTATAGATGGCAGGGCCAATTATCATATATCTCAGTCACTTTCTTATCACTGAGGTCAAGCCTTTCTTCCACAGTGGGCTGATGCTGAGGAAGAAGCAGTGTGACACAGGACATGGCAGGGAAGAGCTACTCGGGTCATGGGGGAGAGGAAACTGGGGCCACTGAAGGCAGGAACCAGGAAGAGCATCTACCTTCCTAGACCACACCCCCACTATTCTACCTCCTGTAATCAAGTCTGACCTCTCACCATCACACTTAGTTCCAAAACCCCATAATCCAAACACCCCCCAAAACCCCACCTTTGAGAACATGAGGCTTTGAGGGTTCATCCAGATAGAAGTCATAGCATCAAACATGGTATCTTGCATGTAAAAGATTTTTCATATGGAGAAAGGACACGGATATCATATAATGATTATGTGATTTAATGAGTAAAATAATATCTTAAAGAAAAAAGTGTTAATCACAAATGGGCTGTAAACACTCTAACAGGTTAAGTTGCTGAACTGCATTCTAATGTGACACACAAAATGCTTTCTGTTTTTAGTAAAGAAAAAGGCTATTAATCTAAGGTGTTGCTTTTCCTATTTTCAGGGGAATAACATTTCAAAATACTGTCACCTTTCAGATTCTCTTTGCAGACAGGGCGGGCTAGAGTGCACCCACACTAGGATGCGAATTATAAGGGCCATTCAGCTGCAAGCTTCAGGATATAAACTGATCACCAGCTGGGGTCAGGAAGAAATTATGGAGACTCCTAAAAGCTTCCTCCAGAGCACACTGCGGTGCTCGCTGCTGGAGCCACCAGCCCAGTGCTGAAATGGAGCTCAACCGTTATTTTTTTTATTGAGTAGCAGTTCTTAGGGTTTTCAAAATGAGAGGAGAGCACAAAGAAATCTGCTCAAACAGTCCCAGCAGCTCCCGTGTTCTGGCTTCCAAACAAAACATGAGCAATGAATGATGGATGTTGAAAAAGCAGAGCCACTGTTGATGTGAAATTCAAAGCATTGCTTCCTAGGTGTGGAACCAAGATATTTCAATGGAGGACCAGGAAAATAACACAACTTTCTCTGGAGAAAGTACGCAGCATGAAAATGCAATTATTTTATCTGTAAGGTCCATAGCTGTATCACCATCACTTCTCTTATTGAAAAGCTACTTGGGAAGTAAATAATCCATAAAGATTTTCCACCCAGGCTGATAATTTCATTAAGTTAAAATTATTTAGAGAGATCATTCCACCTGGGAAAAGCAAGATATGCAAGAGGAAACGGAACTCCTCTCAAGGACACGATGTCTTCACACGCAGGGGACAATTGCAGGTGGTGAAGCACCAGGGTTTATTTACAGAAGAAAACAATTGTCAGACTTTGGTTCCAATGCCTGGATTCCCAGGGATCCTGGAAGCCACATTTAAATCAAACCTTGCTCTTCAGCTGTCCTCTGCGCTCCTTGGTGGAGACCTCCTTCGTGATGCAAATAGAGGCGAAGCTGCCTGAAATTGGCTTTTGCAAAAGCCACTGAGTTCCTTCACTCCATCCAAGCCCTCTGCTCCTACAGGGAGCAGCTGGACACTTTATGCTGTGCCCAGAGTCAAAAGTTCATTCCATCTTGGGATATTGGCATTTGCGCACCTGAAGAGAAGAGCACCATGGTGTGCCCAGTGAAGACATTTTGCCAGAGGCTCGTTCTGATGCCTGGACCATCCATGGGGATGCTGGGAAGGGAATGTGAGCCAGATGAAGCAGCCCCGTTGTCATGCTGATGATGCTCTGAGATGATAAGGAGAATCTAGTGTACACGAGGTGACGCTGTGAGCGTGAGGTGCAGCCTCGCTATTGAAAGCAAAGACGGACACATTTCACTTCAGCACGGCTCTCCTGGAAACTGCAAGCTCATTGGCATAATAAATATTTGTGGAGCGCTTTCTCTGTGTGTCGGTGATAGAAATACAGTGGTGAGCAAGGTTGGCTCTTATCCCTAGAGTGCTGAAGTAAAGAATTCACCAAGTAGACTCTGCTTCCAGCTTTTTCCTAGCTCTCAAACTTCTGGAAGCAAATAGAAGGCAACATGATTGAAACCGCCTTTGCCTCTATCAGTTTGCACCTGGCAGAGGAGGCAGGGCAGAGGTGGTGGGAGACAGGATTCACATAATGAGTGGAAAAGGAGAAGGGGTGAGAGAGAGATGTGGGTGGGAGAGTTGGTACATTGTTCAGCAGAATTCGTTGGTAAGTCGTAAAGGGAGGTTCAGATCTGAGAACTCATGGGTAGACTGGAGAAAGCCGATTGCTTTTCTATGTGACTAAATGAAAATATTGTTTTTCATTTTGTAATGGCTCAAAAGCAACCCAGAGAGGAAGGAGAGAGGAAGCCAAAACCCATAAGGAGCTTCTGGAGCTCACACTGGGGGACATGGCCAAGGGACTTTTTAAAGGACCCAAGGTTCCATTTTCAGTTCTCTGCCTCTGGAATTCATATGATTTCTCTCTCAATTACTTACTTCTTCAGTCAAATGCTCTCACATGCAGCTGCTTCCCAGAGTGATATTGTGAGACAGTGAGGGAAAGAATGGTGGTTGAAGAATGCAGGCCTATGGAACAGAATCCACAGCAGTGCTAAAGGAAAAAGCCACAAGACACAAGATAAACAATAAAAACCCAGTGTCAGGAAAAACATCAGAGCCCAAGATGATGAGATGAAGCAGAGCTCCCTAGACATCTGCAAACCTCCTCGGGCGGGTATTGGATTTCCCTCAGGATGCGGGTTGAGGTTCTCAGTAGCAGCAGGTGACAGCCGGATCGCACTTCTGAAGGGCAGGCCCGAGTCTCTGTGTCTCACATAATGCCTCTGCAGGCTCTAGCACAAACCTCCCAGGAAGGACTTACAGATGTTGGTTGAATAATTTACAATGGTGAGATGAAATCTCAGCGCCTAACTGCCATGTGGGGAATCAGGGACTTCCCAGGGGCCTTCAAGTCTGAAACACAGGATTTGCTCTGTTTGAATGGGACAAATGAGTGCCCTACGAACATGGTTTGGAGGGTTCCTACTTGAACATTCTTTCTTTACCAGTCAGGTCCAGATTGAGATTCCCATTATTAAAGTAGACGTAAGACAACAGATCCCAAAGCAAGCACTTTGTACTTGCTTCTCTTGACCCAGCGCAGAGAAAATTCCCCTTCATCTTTTCAAAAGGTTTTAAGAGTATTGAAAGACTCTTGGCCATCCTTATGGAATTCAAAAAAAAGCAAGCACCATGCTAGCAATGCTTTGGGTTTTAATAGGTGTTGAGGACAGAGCCATAACAGCAGAAGGAAAAGGAAATGAATAAATATTTTTTAAAATTAGGCAAATGTACTATCATTATTCCTGTCTTGGAGAGATGACTCCTGGCACAGATTTACTGAGCACATGCTATGGCTGGCAAGGAGGATAAAAATGGAACTGAGATAAAAGTAATGAAAAACACAAATACAGGGGAAACCATGACACAGAATGTAAGTACAAAATTGGGGGAGCCCAGTGTGTAGACAGTGCCTAAATAAGGGGCCAGCTCAGCAGTAACTCAAAACTTGCAGGAACAATAGAGTTAGCTGGCAAAGAGGTAGTTGTGGGTTTGAAGAATGTTCTAGAAAGAAGGAAAAGCATTCAGTGGAGCAAAAACCAAGAGTCGATATGGGGTCAGTTCACTAACTAGGCAGATGCAACCATATTTCTTCTTTTGCTTTTCAATCGAGCAATTTTTTTGCAAAAAGATAATTGAAAGAAAAATGTGTGTTAGACTTCCTTGCCTTAAACATGCTCGATAATTTTGAATTGTTTTCATTCTGAATTCACAAAGGCGGGGGGGTCTCTCGATGCTCTTCACAGCGCTGAGTGCCGTGGTGATGGGGGTAAGGGGTGATGCTTCCCGGTTAGGACCCACATTGTTCCGAGTGCTTTATCCTAACTGGCTTGTGCAATCCTCACAGAAATTCCACTGCCACCCGATGATAGACTGGAAGAGTGGGACCGTATAGTGCTGTAGTCTGCTTGAGGTCTTGGAATCACCATGTGACGAGGCCAGTGTTTGAATCTGGTCTCCACTCAGGTCTGGGCTCCTAACATGAACTCTGCACCCATGGGCTGGAGAAGCAAATTCTGTGCACACAGTGGGGCTAAGAAGGAGGGTGCAGAGCCCTAATGAGCCATGTCAGGAGCCTGGGCTTCTCTGAGGAGAAGGTCCCGGAATGCAGAAATGACACAGTCCGATTTCCTCACACCGAGATCTCTCTGGCTTTGGTGAAAACCAGTGAAGGTAGCACAAGTCCATGCACAGGAGGACAAGGGCGTGGGAAAGGTAACCAGGCTAAAGAGGGGGCTGCGGCCCAAATGGGCCAGGGAGGAGGAGGCTGGGAGGCAGGGACTCAGGGAAGGTGGAGGTGGAGCAAGGAGAAGAGGTCAGTTCCGAGCAACTGCTGCTCTGTCAAAGTCACCACCGGGTGAGAGGCAAGACACAGGAGCAGAGCCTTGGAGAGAGGCCCCTGGCCTCTGCCAGTCACTTTGTGGCCATTGTGCAGGTTCAGGCTTCAGGGTTTTCCTGCCTTTAACAGGAGACTTGCACATCCTGCTTTTTTATTAATTTTCTTTTGTGAAATTTTTATTTTTAACGAGGGATCGTATGTGGTACATACTGACCACGTTCCTTGTATGAGGTTGGTACCATACACTGCCTATCTTAATTCCGTTTTATCCCCTTGCCCCGTGCATGCCCCTGCTCGTGGCCCTCCCCATCTGAGAGAGACCCGCCTCCTTAATTCCTGTTATCTGTCCCTTATTTTGCACTTTCTCTATACTTTGGGTTTCTCACATAACACAAACCATGCAATATGTAGGCTTGTTGTGTCTGATTTATTTCTCTTAACATTAAAGACAGAACTATGCTAGATAGACTAGAACATTAGACATAAACAATAGAGTATGTCAGGAAAAACAATCAAGAAATCATTCCAGTATAATACATCTTTTTAGTTGAAATGATAAGCTATTTCTCTCCAAGATGGATTTTAGAATTTTCTAGAATACTTACTTTGGTCTATTTTTATTTTCACCTTGGACTTTGAGGTCTCTGTGCTATCTGTGTAAAGAACCTGCCACATTAATAGAGCCCAGCATTGCAGATTTTTTTCTGTGTAATGTTCTTTAAGAGAACATTACAATTTTCAGAATGGAGTCAGATTTGTAGTACAAATTTCTTCTTCATTCCTTGAAAAAAATATGCTCATCAAAAACATAGTACACTATGTTGCTTAGATACCCCTTTCTGAGATGCCAAGTATTAAATTCTACTCAGAATAAAATATTAAGATGTTTTCTTCTGAAGAGCTAAAGTACTCCCTCCATCCTGCTAACAAGGATTACGCAGTGTATTAAACCCCTCTGTCACCGGCCTGCAGAGGAATCCTCCGACTCTTTCAGAGCCCCCACACTGACCCTCATTGTGGGCACCTGTCGCCTGTCCCTGCACCTGTCCTATGTGTCTCTGCTATTCTCTTAGCCCAAATGGAAGTAAGTGTTCCTTCTAAAATACCCTTGTGGGATGTGGGATGCAAATCCATCAGTCAGTCAAAAGACCGACAATCTCATGAGTGGGTGAAAGCCAATGGGTTCTCCATGAACATCTAAGTCTTTCCAGGGCTTTTGTGATAAACACTAAATCTGTATAAACCAAATGTCAGTTTCATCTTAAAATCCTGAGCCTACCTTGTAGGAAAAACTATCCCAAACACTTCCAAGACTGTAGGTTGGGTTGTGCACACAGCTACTAAGCAACGTACAACAATGTACAAAGGAAGCAAACGGGACTATGAGGCCGCTGAGTTTTAGACAATTTAGAGGCTGATTTTTTACCACGTCTTTTGTTGCCCATTTGACCTGGGTGTCTCCCAGAAGGTGGCCTTCCAATTTTGGGGGACAGCATTGCCCCTGTTTTCTCTTCTCAGTGGCTTTTATTCTTCTGAGTGCTTTGTTTTCCTAGGTTTTCACCATCGATGCCACATGCTCTTCCCAGCTTGTGATGCTGGGAGCGGACAAACATCTGGTACCTTTAAAAAGAGCATCTGCATGGCCCGAAATAATTAGCATTTTGCTTAACACATACTGCTTTGCATTTATACTGCGCCCTGAATCAAGGGACTTTAAGACCCTGAATTACTTAACCTACCCGACACAGCTCTCTCTCCCAGTATTGCAGAAAGAGCTGGAGAAGCTCTAGTCAGATTTACCCCAGAAAACGGGTGAAAGTGAAATTAGGTAAAGGAGGCTAGAATAGGAACTCCTGGAGATGAGGCTCGGCACTGTCTAACCCCAGCTGCCTGCAGAGAACTCCTGAGTGCTAATGAAGGCCGTCAGCGCCGCACACAGCTGGCCTCCACTCTGTCCTGCAAGCCGGTGGCCTCTCAGTGGCCTGCAGGACCTCCCTGTGTGAGTGTCAGAATACAGCAAAAACTACTTGCAAGACAGTAAAGATCAGCTATCCCGTCAGCCCAGAGTTGCCCTCACACTGGATCGCACAGGTCCCTTAAAATCTCTACCTCCTTGTTTCCCTGATAAAACACACAGAGAGCTTGAAAAGCAATTTTTATGAAGGATTCCTAGAAGTTGTAGCTATGCTATTTTGTCTTTGCATAAAGTCCAAATCTCCCCCTCCCCGCCTTTCCATAATACTGAGGAAAGGAAAAAGAGTACACACAAGCTCGGTCCCCATCAGCCCGGATGGCGTTGAGTAACTTGCTTCCTGTGGGTGCAGGAACTGGTCCTTTTGTGGCTGACGCTGCAGTAGCAGATCCAGCAGGTACGTTTAATCCAGATCATCAGCTTTCCCAGGAGGGGAGTGCTGTTGTGATGCATTTTAGAAATTTCACTATGTTCATATCGTGATTCACATCCTTAAAGTACATGAGTTGTTCCAACATCACTTTTACCCCTTTGGTTCAGGCCATGCCTATATCAGTTAAAAAGTTCCATATTTTGAAGCCTATTTCTGAACTTCCTTTGTGTTCCTGGGATGTGTCACATTACGCACGGGTAGCACCCCGCAATAAATCCCAAAGCTGTGTGATAGGTTTAATATCTGGTCGTCTCATTCCCCCTTCAAATGTTCATTTTAGAATTCTACTGGCTATTAATATTTATCGTTCTGTGTATTCTTCTGCATCAGCATAAATATTTCAAAGAATAATATCGATCTTTTTATTGGGATGCCAATAAATAAATTAGCTTAGAGAGAATATCTTTATCGAATATTCCTATCCAAAACATGATATATCTTTCAATTTGTTCAGCAGGCTTTTTGGTGCCTTTCTAGAGTGCTCTAAACTTTTCATATTTTAGTAAGTTTATTCTTAGGTATTTTACCCTTTATGTTGCTGTATATGAGATCTGCTTTTCAAGTAGAGCTTATACTTAGTTGTTATTTGTAGATGAAAGTTATAGATTTTTAAAATATAAAATTGTTTATTTATTTATTTAACCACTTATTATTTTAATTTTTTTCACTTTATTTCCTTGGGCTTTGCAGGTATATATTCATGTCACCTGCAAAGAATACATTTTCTGCATTCTTTGAAATTGTCATACTTCTATTCTCTTTCTTTAGTCTAATTGCACAGACTGTTTTCAGGTACAATGTCAAATTACAGTGTGGATCAAAGGCCTGGGTGACTTATTTTTATCTCTAGAAAGTTGCCATAGAGGAAAAAAATACAGAGCATAGCTTATACATTATATGTTACATGAGGATAAATTCCAAATCAAAACTTTCCAAGTAAATAATTAAATTGTAGGAAAGAAGATGGGAGAATTCCTTAATGAACTCTGTTTCAAGGAATTCTTCCAACTATTCAAATTCCAGAAACCATAATGGACTAATAATTTTTATTAATGTTTAAAAAGACTTTTACATGGTAATAATGATATAAAAATAAAGCCAAAAAACAAATTTTAAATATAGCCTCTTTATTAAACAACTGCAACAATACAAAAATGCTCCTAAATGATTTCAATTATTAAAGACCACTAACACAAGAAAAAAAGGACAAAAGGTATAAACAGATGTCAGAGAAAATAAGATACAAATAGTTCACAGTCATATGAAAAGACACTCTCACTTACAATAAGAGAAATACTAATTGAGGTGACAGTCTAATAGCACCAGCCAGCGTAGGTAAAATCTAAAAGCTCAGTTAGTCTGTACAATAGCAAGTTTCTAAAGAAGGAAACGTTTTTACATTTCATCCTAAGAACACAAACTGTCAACATATCATGGATGACACTGGCGATATGTAGCAATATTGCAAAAGCAAGCACTATCTTGCTCAACTTAGAAACCTTCCTAATGTTTATCTAAAGGAGGCTGATTAAATGAATTATCCAAGCAGTAGAATATTATACAACTAGCTAAAAGAATGAATCCCTCGAAACAGGGCCCTGGAAGAAAAAGCACGTCAAACAACAAAAGGGGAAAGGGTATCTGTTCACCCCAAAGTTCTTTATGAATCACCTTTCCCAGTACTGTAATATGCTTTTCTGAATTAATCAACATGCTTGACACAAAGAAGGTGAGAGAAAAGAAAAGAGGAAAGAAAAAAGAAAACTGTTGGAAAAAAAACTCCTTACAATAGAGTTGGTTTCAAGAAGAAGGAGAAGGAAAAGGAGAAGGAGAAGGAGAAAAGAAAATGACTGCCCACAACTGATGCATCCATCTGACTCACAGGCGTTTTCTTAAACAAAACATTTGCCCGGGTGAGCAGGTAGACAGAGAAAACGATGTCATTTAGTTAAAAGCAATCACTGGATTATAGGAAAATTCAATATGGGAACCCAGTTCCCATATTGTACATTTAACAAATGTACAAAACTTGCTTTCTCTCGGGTGCTCCAGGGATGGCCTCTCCCGGATCTTCTCTCCACCCCTCTGACTGCTTAACAACTGGACTATGACTGTGAATCTGTATCATCTCTTTGTCAAAGGATGAGTGGGAAATATCAACTGAATAGTGAGCAAACCCAAATCATGTTAATTTTGATTCCAATAACAGATTAAAATAAAGCTGCCTTCTATGAAAGATAAGAATACCCAAAATAAAGTGTCAAGTGCTTTAAAAATTTTTGGCAACAATAGCAAAGTAGCATGGTAAAGGTTGGAAGAGTATATTTTTACAAAGATTTGTTCTGAGACATAAATATTTTACAGCATTGCTTTTATAATATTTTTAAGTGAATGATAAGATATGGGGAGACATTTTTGAAAAGAAGTTGAATCCATTAGGGAATAAAATGTAAAGCATGTTAGGGAACTAATAATACTGTGACATTATTGAAAATATCTCTCCCAGCCATAAAGAGCTCAACTGACCTTGCAGAACACCGAGCCTGGGGTGTGGAGAAAGATTTGATGCACTTTTTCAGAAACCACAGGTAAAAGAAAAAGAAATGAAAAAGTCAGAGAAAAAGGATTGAATAGAAGAGCAAGTGGCAGAAATCTGACATCTGGATAATTGATCTTCCTTGAGGAGAAAATAGAATTGCCCAGTGCAAAGCCATTTAAGAAATAGGACTTTACACTTTCTGGACTCTCCGCAGGGTTTTTCTTGCTAAAAACTGAATGGTACTTCAAATGTCCGATGCATTGATCTCTCATCAAAATTGAGGGTTGTTTTCCTTGGGAGTCAAATATGAGAGTGGCAGCCCAAATTCCTTATCTGGAAAAATATTTAGGTAAAATACTAGGTAAAAGTAAAACAGAAGCTTCTGTAGAATACACGGTACTAATTTTAGATACTGAACAGTAATAGTAACAGGTCAGTCCTACTGGCTATCTCCTGTGTGTCCAGAACAAAGCAACACGTACTTAATTGAACAATCTCTAGCAACACTGGAAGGAAGGCGAAATTACCATCCCACTGTACTGATGAGCAATGGAGAATTTAGCAAAGTCCAGTCAAAGGTCACACAATTAGGCGAAAGAGAGCAGGCTTGAGCTGGCTTACCATCCATCCTCCAGAGTGCGTGCCCGTGTTTAACCACCACAATGGTGTCAGTGTCCGTGACTCTGGGAGTCAAGGCCATGCTGAATTGCAGGGCTCATCCCCAAAATGCCTCTTCTGGTGTCTTGAGTTTGTCCTTCCAGATATAGCCCAAGAATCACAGAGACTGGACCTTTATGAGCGAATCAACCTGGCGTTGCTTGAGGTTTGGGTCTCAGTGTTGGCCAAAGCTCAGAGCTGTATCAATCACTAAACAAAGGCTAGTGTTGCTTGCAAGTAAAACTCTGGACTGCTCCTCATGAAGCAAAGACAACAAAAACCAAGGAGGTGGGGGACAAGACATGGACCAGGAGCAACTGAGGGTTCCTATTAAGAAGAAATAGACAAAGCTGAAAAATAACTAGATATATCCGTATGATGTGTCAAGCAAACTTACCAACAACATGACTGTCCTAGTAAAGTATTGGCTTTCTACCCTGAAAAAGAAACTCACAAGTCTACAGGTAAGAAATAAAAGGTGACCTAACATATCTAACAAAAAATCAAACGTCCTCAGGCTTCTCCCCTGAGACACTAAATTCTGGAAAGAAAATGGCACAGCGTCTACCCTTTGTTCTGTGATCACTTCTTAAAAGCTGGGAAGATGCATTAGCATAGATAGATTCTTCAAAGTCCTGGCATGATCTGAAAAGAGTAATAGCTAACAGTTAACGACTGACTTCTCAGATCCCGCAGAAGATATTGTGAAGTCCATTTTGCAAAAGAAGACACTGTGAATTCAGCAAACAGCCCGAGGTCATATACCCAGAAAGACCGTGACTCGGGGTTTTAAACCCAGTGCTAAAGCTCCAGAATCTCTACTTCCAGCTGTCATCCTAGTTTGAAAATGAGCAAACTGCCTGGAGAAGGTGGAATTCCTCTAAAGAGCAAGTTTTGTTCAGAGGTCTTCATCAGTCTGGCTGGGACCTTCTTGGGGTGCTCAGTAGTCTAGGGTTTTTGCTACCCAATCCTCCCTCCTACTTCTCTTCCTGGAACATCACCAGAACTGCTTTCAATACTCACACATCCCTACCACACCCTTTCTCGGACATCCATCAAGGGTTTCCTCCAATCAGGTTCTTGCACTGCTACTAAGTTCATCTTGGCATATGTGTTTCTAGAAAACTCACCAAACCAGAATTCTGGAGAGGAGCAAATATATAGTTCTTGTTTTTAGCTATAGTCTTGTGACCTGATGCAGTACCTCATACATACCAGATGCTCAATATATATTAAGTGAATGACTATTAAATATTTGAAGGAATTAATTGACATTGTACAATCTTTAGTGCTAAGTTTGAAATGTGAATAGATATGAGCAACATCTAGCTTTCAGATGAGGTTTAATTTTGAGTCACCTTGAAGTTTTCAACTTGTCCACACACATGAAATAATTCTGTATTAATCATTAAAGTGGGTAAGTGTAAACGTTTCTGAAAAATTCCTAGTATTCTTTCTTAATTTCCCAGTAAACCAAATAAATTTCAAGTTAGCATTTCAAAACCTTCAGATTTTCAATATCCCTTGGCAGATGTGTGTATTCCAGAGAAAGTGAACAAGGAATCTAAACTACATGAGGTCAGAAGAAAGACTAATTAATCAGATTATTTTTCTAGTTAAGAGAACTGAACACTAGAATCCCACTTAACTGTCCTCTCTTTTGCCCTATTTGGGCTACTTTTTTTTCTTCTTCAGAAAAGAAAATATTTTAAAAATCTAAATCAAAGCTGAGTTTACTAAAGTCAAACACACAGTGCTACAGAGTGTTGATAATTTTCTTTCATTTTACTGCATAAAACCAAAAGCAAAGGAAGAGAGAAATAATAGACATCTGTTGTTGTGTGAACCACTTCTTCAAAGCCTCCTGTGCCACTAATATGGGTCCCTTCCTAAGACAAAAATCTCACGTAAGTAAACACTTGTGTGTTTTTCTGTAACATTCTGGAGAAACCTGGGCTTCCATTGTACAGTGAATGCATACTCGGTCTACTATATCATAAAATAATCTAAGCAAAGGCATAAATGTTTCCCTTGACCTACATTTCCTATAAACTGGTAGGTAAATCTACAGGCTTAAATATGATGCAAGTTTTGCTTTTAACAAGCCTTCTTTAGAGCAGTATTCTGAATCCCTGTCCAAGGCACACAGTGTCGGCCTAGCTTCTGTTTGGACTTTAGTAGCTCAGCGCTCAAGGCCAAGCTCTAAGTGAACAGGAGTTACAACCATACTGTTACTCTTCCTTCATTTGTTAACTAGAATATTTTATGAATAAAAACAATCTCATTAGCCATTTTAGGTATGATTAACAAAGAAAACAAACAAAAGCTTGATTCTTTTGATGTTCTTAACATTTTTCTAAACAAGTACTTGAACTCTCAGCATTTTCCAAAGGTGATGGATGAAACATCTTTTCTTTCCTATCTTAGTCCACCTTTATGAACTCTCCTCTTTAAATCTATGTGAATGTTGTAACCTGTTGTAATTTGTTGAAGCAATTATCCTCACTGGCGCACAAACTAGTTCATCTTCTGCCAGTTGGCTCGTGAGTTCTTTCAAAGTAATCTCAACATCTTTGTTATTGGATTTGCTTTCAAATATAACAAGATTCCCGTTTTATTTTGTGCATTTACTGCCCCTAACCTGTAATCAGTCTCTTCTGCAAGAAGTCCCAAGGTTGCATTTAGTGAAAAAGAGTTTTAATATTGAGATGGGAGGGTATCTCAGTGGTTAGCACTCATTAGCCACGGAGGCAGTCCTTGTTCTAACCTTTTACCAGGAACAATGGTGGAAAATACACAATTTGGAAAATTGAACCCCAGTACAAAAAAAAAAGGGAAAAGAAAAAAAAGCCTTTGTATAATTTGAAAAAAAAGATATTAAATATGAAATCCTCCCATTCCACCAAGATATTTCTAAGTTCAAATTCAGAATCAATGGATTTTTACCATTTACATAAATTTTTCATTATGTACTGTCAGTATATAATTCAGAAAAAAAAAGCCTTATAACAGAAAAACAATCTTCTTTCTCAGAGAGAAAGAGAAAGAGAAAAAGAGAAAAAATGAGATTTATTGATGAGAACAGAGTTAAGACATATCCATAAACATAACCATTAGAAAAACACCAAGCAAATACAAAATAACAAGGATTACAAGACTGTAAAAACATCAGAGCCCTTGCACACCATGGTGGGAAAGTGAAGTATAATTGCCATGTGATCCAATAGTCACAGTCCACATATGTGCCCAAAAGAAGCAAAAGCAGAGTCTCAAAAAGGTAAATGTACAGCCATGCATTATTCACAATAGCCAAAAGATATAGACAAATCAAGGGTCCATCAATGAATGAAAGTGGTGTAAACACTCAATAACATACTATTCAACCTCAAAAAGAAAAGTGTTTCTGATACAAACTATACCCTGAACACATTATTCAAAGTGAAATAAGCCAATCACACAGTGCTTAATACTGTATGATTCTCCTCACTTGAGGTTCCTAGAGCAGCCAAACTAATAAAGACAGAATGTCATCGATGCATTCAAAGTAAAATGATGGTTGCTAGGGGTTGTGGGCAGATGGGGCTTCCAGGAGCAACAAAATATATATATATATATATGGCTGTTTCAACTGAAAAGTAGATCAGGAAACAACACAATTAGCAACAGCATCAAGAAATATTAAATACTTGGGGATATTATCTTCATAAAAGAAGTGAAATGCTTCTACAATTTAAACTGCAGAACTCTAAAAAAGGAGATTGAAGAGGACATCAGAATATGAAAAGATGTCCCTGTTCTTGGATAGGCAGAACCAATATCCAATACCTCAATTAATGAACAGTTTTATTCAAAATTTGTTTTGCAAACTGAAGCATTCAGCAACATTTTGCTTCTGTTCACAAACTCTATACCAGGTGACAAACACAACCACAGCCATCTTGCTCAGAATCATGGAATGACTTAAAGATGTGAACTGAGGTACCACTGTACTGCATTCAAAATGTTCATACTGCCAAAACTGATATACAGATTTAATGTAATCCTAATCAAAATACAAATAGCATTTCTTCATGGAACTAGAAAAAAGAATCCTAAAATTGATTTGGAACCCAGAGGTCCATAATAGCAAAAGCAATCCTGTGTAACAAGTGCAAAGGAAGAAGTGTCACAATCCTAGATTTTAAATTGTATTACAAAGCTACAATGATAAAAACAGCATGGTATCATCACAAAATCAGACATGTGGATCAATAGAATAAAATAAAAGATGTAGAAACAACCTCAGACACATTCAGTTATATAATCTTTGACAAAGGCCCAAAAATTTACACAGGTGAAAAGAGAGCCTCTTTAATAAATGTTCTGGGAAAACTGACTGTCTACATGCTGGTTCTGCCATGGGCTGGGACTGTGAGGAGGGGAAAGGGCGAGTTATAGCTGAATGGATACAGAGGTTCAGCTATACAAGATGGAACAAAGACTGGAGATGGATGGCAGAAACCACTGCACCGTGAGGCATGGCATCATATCACGATTTTTAAAAAGGAAATTAAGAGCCAGCACTCAGGAGTCTGAGGCAGGAGTACTGTGAGTTTGAGGTTAGCTTAGGCTACACAGCAAGTAAGACCAACAACCTACACTGTATAGCAAAATCCTGTCTCAAAGAAGGAAGAGAGAGACAGAGAGACGAGAGAGTTAAGAGGACTATCAACACCGTGCAATGCTATTGGGACCTGGATTCAAAACATACCCGGCCTCGTTGTGTGTATTCCCCATGGACTGAGCTGTGACCTCAGGAAACAGCTGTGGGGACTGAGAAAGTCTGTCTGGATGGAAGAGCCAGCACCAAGGTGCATTAGGAAGGTTGCCACCACGAGAACCTGTGGCTCAGTCTGCTCACTCTTGGCAGGCTGCCCAGAATTGTCTTCATGAAGGACAGGAGGCTGGAACCTGCTACACAAACGCTGGTCCTCATTGTTTTCTACTATACCTAGGCTCATGTCATGAGCTGTGTCCCATGGTGTGAAAGGCTGGGGACACACTCTGAGAATGAGACACTGCGTGATCCTGAGGTCACACAAAACCATGAGGCTCACATCCAAACAGCACGAGGTGTGACCTGGGGACCCTCAGAACCCTCCACAAAAGGTCACACTCCAAATCAGGTCACTGACGGTACCATTGATGCAGAGGAAGGACTACTTGCTTTTTAAAATGTGATCCTTGTATTGGAGTGTGTTTATAAGAAAGAAGAAGGTGAGAAAGTTCTTGTTTTAGATTCATTCCAGAGTATTTACAGATGACTTCTTATGATGGTCAGGATTTGTTCTCAAATAATTGGATAAAAGAACATAGGTGATGTGTACAGAAATAAAATTGGCCATGGATGAATACTTATTGATGCAGTGATAAGTACATGAAGATTCACTCAAATATTCTTTCTACTTATCTGTGCATTTAAAATATTCAACAGCAAAACATTCTTGAAAAATATAATTATTTGACATTTGTAAAGATGGCCTCCTAAATTTGCTGAGACCAAAAAGGGGTGTTTCTGTGTGGGCTGTTTTGATGATTAGTCGTGACAATATTCTCCATTCTCAAATCCTCAGAAATCAGAAATTTCTTAAGTGTGAGTCTCATGTTTTGCAGAAAAACACTTTTCATCTTCAAGAATTGCAAATATTTATAATTAAATTCGTAGAGACTTAAATAACTGTTAGCTGCACACATTATTTACTATCTATACTTGTTTATTTCTTGACACCAAAATTTGTAAAACTCTAACTTTACTTTTATGACACCATATCATTGACCACTATTGGCATAATAAAACAATAAAATAAATCCAAGAAATTAAGTTCCAACTATAACAACGAAAAGAAAAACCTAAGAGTTGTGATATGAGAAACTTGAACCGTAGAATCATTGTGTATGGTTTCCCAAGCAAACAACAACAGATAAAAAAATCTGTCATAAAAGGCAGTCAAGTGGAGGCCACACTTTGGACAATCTTTTCTAGAGAACTCAGCTATTTTTCCATTGTGGTTCTTTGTCTGTTCTACAGCTGATTATATTTCTTCAGTGGGAAAGCAACAGTAATTAACTGTTTCTTAAGTGATCCAAAAAGGAAATTATTGGAAACACATAGGAAAATATATGGAGTGGAAGAAATAGCTCAACATCCAACCTTGGGCAAGGGCAAAGATGTGAGCAGCTCCTGGTGTAAAACAGCAGAAAAGAATGGATGCGATCTTAGGGAAGCACCGTCAGAGTGGATGATCTCGCCATCTCCAGGCAGCCAGATGCTTCCAGGAGCTTCTAGCACAGCCTGGGTCAAGGGCCCCTCCTTTGGTCTTGACAGGTCATCATAGTTTGACTCTACTCATGAGAATGAATATTTCAATAAAATGCATATTCTTTCACAGAAAAAAAAGACAGAAGGACAGATCAAAAGCAGGGCATCTTTTTGGACAAAGTTCTAATCAGCTGAAAGGCCAAAGTGCTGGATATATATATATATATATATATATATATATATATATATATATATCAGTTAGACTCATTCTTGATTGATCACTTGAGTACAAATCACTGTTGGTGATTTGTACATGGAACTCCTAACTCTAAGACAGCTGCAAATGATGTCAGACTGTGTCAATAGAGTCTATAGTATTTTCCACTTTGTGTGTGGTGAACTATTGATTACGTATCGATCTGTTAGATACGTCCCTACATGTTCTTGTCTTTAATGTCATTTCCAAACATGAACAGCAGCTATATTTTGCCTTTTGTATGAAGGACTATCATATCACAGATATTCAATTAAAGAATATGCATTTTATTGAAATTTGGAATGCTGAATGTTATAGAAACCATGTCATTACTTCGCCATTTCTAAATGGACATTGTAGTCCACCTAAGGTAATATGAAATTTAGGCAAGTCTGTGACTACAAAGCTCTTTTTAATCACATAATTATAGAGCAATACATATGAAGGCATAAATATTAAATTATATATACTATTCATGAAAATAAGGTTACATGCAATGCAATAAAATAATTTCATACCAAAATATATATATATATATATATATATATATATATATATATACACATATACATGAAAAATAAGTTAGAGGAACAATGTATAGATTGTAAGATGGCAATAAAAAAACCCAATAAGGGGCTGGAGATTTAGCTCAGTAGCTTAAGCATCTGCCTGGCAAGTGCTAGGTCATGAGTTCAATCCCCAGTACCAAAAAAAAAAAAAAAGCCAATAATTCTAAAACAATCAAAACATACTTTTACTCTACAAGCATAGATTTACTCAATAAAGAGAAAACTAGATCATAAATTGTTAGTCATTGGCTCTTCTTGGAGAGCTTGAATGCTTTTGTAGCTTTCTAGTTCTTTCTATTTGTATCAGTCAGCTTCCTCATCACTGGGACAAATTATCCAATATTTGCAATTTAAAGTAGGAAAGGCCTAGGTTATGGTTGATACACTGTGTCAACTTGAGTTTAAATATTTAACTAAGAGACTCAGGAGAGAGCCAGGATCCTTACTTTGTAAATATCCTCAGCCTGTGCAAGAGAAGGGCACAGAGGTGGTGTGAGTGCTACCCCCACCCTGTCCCATGGCAGGGTAAGGGGTAACCTGCTTATAATATAAGGAAAGAAAAAAGGCTTATTAGCCCTGCTTTTTCACTCTTGCTGCTTTTCATGACTGCCGCTTTGACCTGCTGCTCTGGTGCTATGCCACCCTGCCTTGGAGCCAGCTGATTATGGACTGAAACCTCCCCATACAGTGAGTTAAATAAACCTTTCCTTCCTTCATTTGGGGTGCTCACTATTGTGTCCCGGCAATGAGAGAAAAGTAACCAAGATAGTCTCTTCTGACTCACAGTTTCTGAGGATTCAGTCCATGGTCTGCTGGCTCCAGGGAAAAAGCATAGTGGAAAAGCATGGTAGAGAAAAACTGTTTAGTACATAACAGCCAAAAAGCAGAATGAGAAAAGAGAAGCCAGGGACAAAAATGCAATCCTCTGAGACCCACTCCCAGTGACCACCTCTGAGCAGTTCCGGCCCCTAAATGGCACTGTCAACAACTGAACTTATCCATGGATTAATTACAAAATGAACATGCCACCTCCCCAAATCCAATCATCTTCCAAACACATGAACTTTTGGAAAATAGTGTAAGTCTAAGCTATAATATTCCTTTACAAAGATGTCTAATCAGCCAAACAAATTCATAATAGCCTTTGGTGTACATAAAGGCACTAACTGAAGGAAACCAGTCTTTCTTTACTAATTATGTTTTATTTGCAAATGGTTTCATGATTCTTTTAAGAGGAGTTTAAGTGCCAATTCTTCTATTGAAACTAGCCTTACACAGGAAAACAAATTCTTTAGGAAGGAGAAGAATAAAGAAGAAATTAAAGCAATCATATATACAACATTGTCAGGAAATGTTTCTTGGAGAAGCGGTATCAAGGATGGCAGCATGAACTCATGTTGCCATGATATTCCAGAAAACTGTCTGAACATCTCAGGCAAACCAGCAGGGAGACCTGACAGAACTTACTTACTTTATGGCATGAAGAACTTTCCAGAGCAAGTTATGGCCCAAAGCTGCTGAGCGAAGACTCAAGTTAGCAACCACCACTTCCCCTTTCCTGCCTCTGCATGCCTGTCTGCTACCTGGAAAAGAGAGGATCTCGGGTAAACAGAAGGCTCACGACAGCCTTTTTCATAAATGCATTATAGATAGAACCTCATAGTACCATGTTCACACAACCTAAAACACTGCAACACAAAATAGGAAGAGATCTCCTCCCTCACCTTCCACACCCCTTGTGTGGGCATCAAGAGACAGCACCCTGTGACAGAGAAGAGAACAGCCCAGGGCAGCTGACTGCATGTCTCACGGGTGTGCCAGGGGTCCCTTGAAGCATCACTTTGGGGAGCTCAAGATGTGGCTTGAACAGGTGTCAGGGACGGACTGTAAAATTTCGGGTAGTGCTGTTCAGGTACCCACAGATTAGGAAGTCTTAAAATGCGTAAGGAAGCCCCCGTCACTTTAAATCACCTTTCTTTTCATGGGGAATTGGTTTCAATCAAAACTGGGGAAGTGTGATGTTAGGGAAGACTGCGACACACAAAGGAAGACAAGAGACTCCATCTGCATTTATCCTGGACAACAGTCTGTGATAATTATCATTTGTTCTTTGATTTCCATGAGTGTAGGAAATCAGTCCAAGCAATGCATAAGCACTTTACAGATTTGCTTGCTTTTTTTTTTTTTTTAAGTATGCATTCTGGATGGTTTCTTTCAAGCATTTTAATGTCTTCTTGTCCTATCATATCTGATAAGGAAAAAAAAAAAAGAGGAACTAACTCAGGTTGACATCCTCTTTCCCAGAGACACAGAGATATTCAATTATCTAAGGATGGTTCTAAATACCAGCCTTTAAATGATAACTGATCTGCAGAAGGCAAGCATTGTTCCAACATGCCATGTCACATTCCTAACTCCTCATTCGGCATTGTGCTACATCCTGCCGTGTCAGCTCCCAGAGGAAGCAGCGCCGCACGACTTGATGGGTGACTTAAAATTGAATGAAAGCCACTCTTCAGCCTTTACATCCATTTTACGCCATCCATTAGGAAAAGCAGAAGGGCAAAGAAGCGAAGGCTCTTTCCAGCCATTGTTTAAAATATGCTGTGCTTCCCTGAACACTTCCATTACATCTGTCTCTCTCTGTATCTTTACTGCATGATTCATTATTGTGAAAACCGATTTAAAAAAAAGAATCCGATGCCATTTCCCTAATCAACTTGCACTTGCCCATGCTGTCACCTCATCCCATAATACAGTTTTTGGCTTGAAATCATTAGCTTTTTAAAATTCTGGAGTTGGAAAGGACCTGGGAGCTAATCTAGATCAACCCATTTACTGTGCTGATGAGAAAACGGTGCCAATATGTAAAAAGATTTGTCCAAAGCCACATTGCTAATTAGTGGCAAAGCTCCTGCTAGAACCTGCGTCTCTTTTTGGTCCCTGTCTTTCTGTCATGCTGCCTGGGCTATCAGCTGCTCTGGGGGAAGGTGGGGATCCGGAGGGCACCTTGAGATTATTTACAGTAGTCTAAGCAGTGGACAGTTAGAACTAACTCGCTCTGATTGAATTTCTGCTGTGTTTTCATTTCTTGTCACATTTCAATGATTTCAAAGGGTTTACTTTTTATTTAAAGTAGTCAATAAATAAAATGCATAAGAATCTGATAAAATATGCTGTGTCATAAGACGAAAATAAAATTAATAAGAAGAGAGAGGGAAGGGGTGTGTATCGGGAATTGCTGCACAGTTATGCCTGGTCATTGTTCTCATTTCCAAAGCAGAGAACTGAGGATGAGCCAATCACCTGTCCAAGGGCCTCGGGAAGCAACCGGGTGTTGAATCTTCTCTCAGCTATTTCCCAGCAAACAGTTGCTAAGACTTTCACGACTTTTTCCTGATTCAGATAACCGTTTTACTAAACTGACTGACTCAAGTCAGGTAGTGAGAGACGTCAAAAGACAGAAGGGCAGAGTAGACAGCAGCACCCTAGACAGGCACCTCTAAAGTCTGGTCGTGTTAAAGAGGGTGGAAGGGACCCCCACAGGGGAATTCCAGTAGAATCACAAATGTCATCCCTCAAATACACCCAGGCCTAAAACAACAACCGGATTGCTGCAGACGACCTTCCTTGTTCTCGTTAGCGGGTTCAGCTAGATCGAGGTTCACCTCTGTCTGTGGCTTTGCGAGACCCTTTAGCTCTCCAACCTGTCCCCGTTTCTGCAGTCTTCCTTCCTACATATACACGGACTATTGCTTAATAATGTCCTCTTCCTTCTAGAAATTGGAGATGTTTATGTAGTTTTGGGCTGCTACTATCTACCCCTTGTCCTCAAGGGCTGGTCACCCTTCTTATTCCTGTCCCCTGGGAACTGGACACAGGGGTCTGGACCTGAAAATCGGAACAACCCTCTTCGATGATCTTTTCACATATCTCTCCTTCCCCTTCTCTCACCCTTTGTTCTTCCACCTTCCTACTCTTAAAAGCGTTCTGATTGAAGCCACAGTGACAAGTGCCCAGTGAGACTGGAGGTCGCCTGTCCTCTGCAGACCTGAGCAGCCAGAGCTCCCTTTACTCCAAACGACTGAATGCCCTGTAGCGAGGTGTGAGCAGTGGATGCAGCGGCCCAGCGTGGATGCGTGGTGCTTACGCTCCCACAGCTGCCGTGGTGCAGCCGCCATGTGCACTGAAACCGTCCAGGCCCCACTTGGCCCAGCACTCGGCCTGGGTGTTGAGATGTGCCAGGTGAGCAATGGTGCCCCGAAGACTCTCTGCCCACCTGTGCGTCACACCTTCTGTCATCAGGCATTGAGAGCCACGAGGCACTGACTCATCGATGCTGTAGAGTGGCTGCCAGGAGACACAGGTGCTCCTGCTGCTCCTTAGGATGTGACTGCTGTCAGGAGCCGGAGACGGAGAACCTCACGCTTTCTTCCTCCAGTCTACACGCTTTCTCCTTCCCAAAGCCCCCTTCCTCCCTGCACGATAGGAGGCATCTCTTTACGCCCCAGAGAGACTTCTAGCTCTGGTACTCACCACGCCCTCTCGAAGCCACTTCAGCAAGACACCTCGGTGCCTCTCAGGGGACTAAACTGCAGTGGAGACTCCCTGCGCCCTTCAAAGGAGCAAGACTAGGATCATAGTTTCAATCGCTGTCAGACTGTTCCGTCATCTTCCAGCTAGTTCCATTGCAGCATTCATAAGCCCAGGTCTCGGAGGGTAGGCCCATGCCAATTTGCACGGCTGCTATTTAAGGTTGATACCCAAAAGGTGTACATAGGCTCCAACATGGCTGCAATTTTAGCTGCTCAGAGGACACGGCAAGATAAATAACCATGCTAGGAGAAATTACAGCATTATATACTGCAATAAATATGACAAATGATAGGCCAGATATTCATTGGCTCATAACAGTTGGCAGGCATAACCATCTGTGGATCCAAAGTTCAAACTATTTGTTTTCTCTCCTGCAGCTGCCTTGATATTTCTCCTCTGCAGCTGGAAGCTCTGGCCTCTAAAGGTAGGCTGTGCAAACTTGTGAAACTTTTCACCTTGTTAAGTTTTCATTAAGAAATGGAAGTATTGAAGCAAAAATATCAGAGAGAGAGAGAGAGAGATTTGATGCCCCTGTCTTCATGTAGAGAGCATTTTTACTTGCGAAGAATCTGAAGGCAGCAACGGCAAACCTGAGGATAATTAAGAAAAATGATGGTGTTCAAAGAAATAAATCTTCCATGTCTCGAATTTATTTATTGATTAAACAAGAAACCCTACAATGGATTTCAGTTCCTGCTTTTGTCACCAGAAAGGTAACACTGAAGTCCATTTTGTAGAATGCTATTCTCTAGTGCTCATTAGGACCTAAACCGTCAGTTTGGTTGAAATCTCACATCTTACACCACGGATAAGAGAAATCCTAATGAGCCCTGATATCACCACAGCAAAACCTGCCCAATTAGACCTGCAGCTCTGCTCAGGAGTAGACATGAACCACCAGTGCAGAATCCAGACAGTTTGCAGTTGCAAATCTGTGCTAAGAGACATCAGGTTTTAAAACAGGTGTCCTTCTAAACATAGTCACCCCCTATTCTTGATTCTTTCTACTAAGATGTAAGAAAGTTTGTCATAGGAGGGTGGAAAAAGTGCTTCCTCAGGCTATGAAAGAAGCTAGCAAAATTCCTTTTAATAAGAATCTTTTCCCCCATTGTCTAACCCAAGAGTGAGAACCTGGTACAAGACAATGGACATTCTCAGTATTAGGTATTTTGTTTTTTAAATGAATGCTTCCTGTTTCAATACCTATTAAAGTAAAGCAAAATGATCACACTCCAAAGCAAAATGTGTTCTACCCCTCCCCACTGCACACAAAACTAACTCCAAACCAAAAATATCATCAAGAGCATATTTTTGAAAATCAGCAGTTGCTGGATTATGAGAGAACTGTACTTTCATTTCTTACCCACTTACCATGCCATCAAACGGTTGTTGCCATAGAAATCAGTAGTATTTATTGACCAAATATGCATTGACACCATCTATATGAGAAGTAATAAGAATAATTTGTATGCACCAGGGGTTGGAGGTGAACCCAAGCCGGCTGTGCACTGGGGGTTGGAGGTGAACCTGAGACAGCCCTCTCTTACTCCTCGCCATCCATGAGGATGCATCTGTCTGCTGTAAGCCAGAGACAGGAGAGACACAGGCAGGCCTGGGGAAATCCAAAGACACGTCCAGGGGAAGCTCCCTTGGAGAACGTGAGACTGACAGGAGAGCAGAACTTGACCCTGTAGACTCAGAAAGCCCAAGGCCACCCCAGAAAGCAGAAGATTCCCAGACCAAAGCAGGAAGTTAGGAGAAGGCTTCGAGACTGAGAAAATAAGCAGAGGGTAGACACGCAAACCAACATCAATAGTTGATTTTTCCATAAATCTCAACTGAGCATTTTCTTTCATATATTTCTGACATTTTTCAGGACCCTGGGGAGAGAATAGTTAACTAAATAAACTGAGCTAGTCTCCCACAGACTTGAGTTCTAGGGAAAGATACAGGGAAAAGACCACTGAATCACATATCTCAGATGGATTCCAGTTATACAAGTCAGTTTAGATCTGAACTGGTCCCCAAAGCCTCATGTGTCTGGAAGGTGAGTGGACCATGAGGGCTCATAATGACTCGTTGTTAGGAGGTGAAGCCTGGGCATGACAGATGTGTCAGTGCAGGTGTGGCCCAGAAGGATTTCTGTCCCTTCCTGGATCTTGCCTTGACACTCTGCTTCTTGGCCACCATGAGGTGAGCAGCTCTCCTCCGCCAGGCCCCTCTGTTACGCCATCCTGCCTGGGACCTGGCTAAGCATAGGCTGAAAACATGAGCCACCATAAACCTCTCCTCCCTTGCATTTTTTTTGTCCACCAAGGAACAGAATGACTAAACTAGAGTTCGTTGACATATCACAATTAATGATCACAATAAGTATATAGGACGGAGGCTATAAAAGATATTACAGACATTTCTTCATTTAAAAGCTTCTAAGCAGACATTTAGAGTAAGTAAAGAGTAAATTAAATGTCCATCTCAGGGAATTATTATCCAGGCAGAGACCCTGGGGACAAGTTGTATCTAGGATGGTTGGGGCAATAAAAGGCAGTATTGGGTAGGCAAAGGAGACAGGAAATAGGTACCAGAGCCTCAGCCTGGGAGATGGCTACACTTAGAGCTGCAGGAAGAGAAAACATGGGAGGCTTTAGAGCAGAGGAGTGACCTGACCTAGCCGCCATGTTGGGGACAGGACTGGCTGTTGTGTGGAGGGCTAACAGGAAGTGGTGAGGAACAGGAAGTGGTGAGAAATAGGAAGTGGTGAAGAACAGGAAGTGATGAGGAACAGGAAGTGGTGAGGAACAGAAAGTAGTGAGGAACAGGAAGTGGTGAGGAACAGAAAGTAGTGAGGAACAGGAAGTGGTGAGGAACAGAAAGTGGTGAGGAACAGGAAGTGGTGAGGAACAGAAAGTGGTGAGGAACAGGAAGTGGTGAGGAACAGAAAGTGGTGAGGAACAGGAAGTGGTGAGGAACAGAAAGTGGTGAGGAACAGGAAGTGGTAAGGATGGAATTTGAGAGACCACAAGAAAACACCATTCACTGCATCCAGGTAGACAAGAAGACTGTGGATAAGGTTGATGGTGGCCAGCATGAGGAGCATGGGACAAATGTGACTGTCATAAGAGAAGGAAAAATTTGGAAAAGGCTTTCATAGAGTGCTTATGCCTAATGGAGCTGATCAAACATTTCCCTCACAGAAGTTTAGCTTACATATTTGCAAGTTGAATGGATGCAGGCATACAATTATATTATTTGAAATGTATGAACAGCAGAGTTAGCTGGAATTATTTGAAAGTTCCAGCTATAATGTCAGCTTCAGCAAGCAGGACTGTGAAGGTATCATAAGTGACTTCACTGACAGTGTTAGTGACACTGCACCAGAGGACAGCTCTCAGTCCACAGTTTGAATAATTCCCAGTCTTAAAGCCAGTTGCCTTCCTCTGTTGCTGTGGTTAATGAGAGCATCGGGGAGGAGAATGTCTTTGTGTGTAACAGCGCCATCTCATCCAGGTTCCTGGGAAACCCAGCATAAACCCTTTCTGAGATGACGCCTAAGGAAATGGGGTTTGGCAGCTGTTATTGCTGACTGGAGGCACCAAGAAGGAGCAGGGATTGATGGATGGCCATTTCCTACGACCAGGAGTGATGTGTGTGTGCCCTGTCCTTTCAGGGACTTGGGGATAGAGCGCCCCTCGCTCAGTCCTGGCACCCTCTCCCCTACTCCCTCAGGGCAGTCTCCAGTTTATATTATTCCACTTCTGCCATCACAGCTTCCTGTTGCTATGAACATATGTTATCATGTCACGGGAGAGGTGCTGGCTGCGTGGTTCCGGGATCTCGATGGGTTCATGACGGATAAACTCTTACTACCTCCCGGGTAGACCCCTGCAGCAGCCACTATCGAGCAATTGGAACAGACTAGGAAAACCAGTGCTTCCAAACGCCTGCAGCAACCTCTAGGTCAGTTTCCTTCCCTGACCCAAAAATTCAAAAAAAAAGAAAAGGAAAGAATTCACCAGTATAATGTAACGAGAAATGTAAGGTGATGTGTCAAAAATAACAATGCGGGTCAAACTGGCATTTGTTGCTCCAGAAAATGATGAGCCGTTATCCCTTCGCCTACTGCTGCTTTTGCTCCTCCAGGGAAAAAGAAAAAAATCAGTATTAGTCATTATCTTGCCAGGGCAACAGAATATGAGCATTTTTCTCACTATGCCATGATGGCCCCAGAACAAAATAAAGATGACCATTATGTTTAAGGTGTGACATTGTCCTTGGAAAACAATAATTCCATTCACAAGAAAGTCTTTGAAGATAGATTGATTTTGAACAGCAATTCCATTCACATCATTCCATTCACAAAATACTTTAAAGTGCTGCTTTTCAAGCTTTAATGTGCATATGAATCACCTGAAGTTCTCGCTAAAAATTAGATGGTGGTTCAGAAGGTCTAGGATGACTTACGATTCTGCATTTCCAATAAGTTCCCAAGTAAAAGTCACTGCCGCGGGTCTTTAGATCCTATTTGCTGTACGAAGACATTAAACTATTGCTATGTTATAGTTATGATTATTCTGTATTATTTGATTTTTTAGAAAATGTAAATTTCCACCAGGTTTGGATTTTGACCAAGACCCTTGCTGCACCTGCGTGTAAAAGTTCTGACGTGCTAGTATGTGAGTTTTTCAACTTTTTGGTGATTATGGATGCCCATGTGTTACTGTTCCCAGTGACAATGGCAATCTTTAATCATGATTCATGCTATGCATTTTATTGTTAATATACAAGTCACTTTGCTGATCCATTCATATGGAGAAATTTTCTTTCTCAGCCCTTCAGATAGTTAGTAATTAAATTCTTAGAAATCCTCTAAGCAAGAGGTAGATTGCTTACGGTGCACTTTATTTCTTTAGAAAATATTAACGCTCTCACAATCATCTTTCTAGAGGACACACACACACACACACAAATGCTATTTTACTTGCTCCTTGGTGTTTTGAAAGCTATGCAAGTTGTGCAAGGGAACTCAGAAGAGGAATAACATTGCTTTCCATTTTGATTCAGATCCTGTAATTTCAGAGAAAGCCTTTGAAGATAGATTGATTTTGATAATTTCATGCCTTCCACTTAGCATCACCTGGAGCCAATCAAGAGAAATCAGCTCTGACACTTGGGTGTGAAGCAAAAACAACACCTTTATATTTTGAACTTCAGCATTCCTGAAAGGGAGAGGCTGAGAGGCCGAGAGGGTGAAAGTTCTGGCTCCATCCCTGCACATAAAGAAGGAACACACCATTTTGTCCACAGAGAGATTCGAATTCCCCTGCATCTTATCCTAAGAAGAATCCGCCGATCAAACCAAAGCATGCCCCATGGTTTGCTTTGCAGATAAGCATCCTCCAAGTGGTTGAGAAGATTCCATTTCCTTCAGTTCTATGCCAATTTCAAGATCCTCAATTTATTTTCAGATTGCAGAGTTGGGGTGGTATGCGGGGATGTGGGAGGATATATTGCTTAATTGTCATTTAACCATACATAAATTAAATGTCTGCATAAAAGGAAGGCATTTTACAATTTTCAAATTGATGAAAGTTTTATGGGGAGATGTAATGAGAACGAGGATGTATTTTATGCAGGAGGGAATGCTGTCTGGCATGAGCGCCAGAGACAAGGATTTAAGGGCCCAGGATTGAATCAGTGCAATGCAGACAATGCCTTCAGGCATGGATGCTCCAAGGTAGGTCAAAAGAGCACGGACTCGCCGCGCTTGCTGCTTCCTTTAAACTGCAAAGATGCTCTGGTCCCAGAGGGCAGTCCCTTCAAGTGCAGCTACGTGAACTTGAGCACCTGATCTCACTGAAGAAAATGTAACATAGAGCTGACGTCTCATAAGATGGTGCTCAGCAACTTGGACTTCACAGCCAGAATACCTGCCCATGAGACCTAACCATGTGACCCTCCACAGGGTGCGTAGCTCCCACGTGTGCCTCTGTCTTAATGCAGGAAAACAATCACAGTACACATGTCATGGTGCTGCAATGACAGTTAGTGAGTTGTGTTTCTAGAATGCTCAGGATCAGCCCCATACGTGAGTGTGAACACCATTAAAAATCAAGGAATGATGAAGCGAAGGGGGTTGGTGGGCACGTTCTCCGGATTCACATGGCTTAGACTGTCCCTGTGCTGGGAATTTGTTAGGCTGTCTGAAGACCACGTGGCTCTCATAATACCACCTACCATTAAATCAGTAGCCTGGGGCACGTCACCAGACTACTCATAGCTCAGTTTACTGCTGGAAAAAAAGTATTTCCTAGAGGTGATATGTATTCACTGCCTCCCCCATACAAGTACAGCTCAGCATTAAATTTGATAAGTAGCCTTTAACCCTCTGAAAAACAGTTCGTACAAGAAAAGAGCAAAGAAAGGAAACAAAACAAAGAATTCTGTTGCATCACACACTCGGTGTTCTTCCAGGTGAGCATCCACACATTCATCAACCCTGTCCAGTCACGGTCATTCGTCAATTGTGAGTCCTCTTCCCAGGGCTGTCACACAGACCATATTTGACTATTTAGCTCACAAAAAAAAAATAATCTTTCTCCACTGCATGTTTTTTACCGCACAGTACATGATGATAACACCTTCCTTTTATAGAGGACGTTAATGTTTCTGCAAAGCCTTTCACATCCATTATTTTATTTAACTAGACATCTCGTAAAAGGCTCATTTGTCTTTGAAGAGGCAGCTTTGGAGAAATTTTCAGATTTGATTTTAAAGCATACTTTCGCTGCTACCAAGAGTTGTCACTGAAGACAGAATTTCCACCAGTGATTCCTTTCAGGTGACAAGCTGTGGCCTCCGCCTGTCTGGCTAATTCACTGAAGAGGGCAGAGCCACTGTGACAGTAAAGTCATTCTCACTTCTCCCCTGTCCCTTTTCTCTGCTTCTATCTGATCTTACATCACCCATTAATCTGAAGACACCCTTACTTATAGTAACTTCTGGGTTCCCACATCATCCAACTGCCCTCACCGCCATCCTGACTGGGAGTCGGTCTCTATGGTGACGGGCACCTTTTAGAGGTCAATGCCAAACTGCAACCCCAAACCCACTTACAGACTGCAGAGTGCTGACGTGGCAGTTAAACCTATGTCATGAGGTTTAGTTAAGAAAAACAATTCTTACGTGAACATCTTCTGTCTTAAAAGAAAAACACAATGATACACATGCCGTAGGTTCATCTCCAGTATAACTACCTTTTTTCAAGCCTGGTACCCCAAGGCACGAGGCATGTGACAAGCACACATTTAGTCAGTGTGTGACCTGAAGACCTTGACATTCAGGATCCACCTCTCTGTAGTAACCACAAGGGACAGCCACCTTCTTCACACAGGACTCACGATCCAAGGTCGTGACATAGCTAGCTACTTTACCTCTCCACTCATTCTCCATGTGGCAAGGAAATTAGCCAAGCCGCCATCTCTGAGTACTTGGCAAATGTATTCGTTTGAAAGACTCATTCCTCGTGGTGCTTAGCGATCTGCCTGGGGACCCAGACATACCCCAGGTTCCAGGACACACTTCTCTCCGTCACAATGCTCTCTTAAGCCTTTGTGTCCACCCAGCAGGGTCCAGCAGCTGATGACCCTCTGGGATTTAAAGGACATCACTACGGATGGTCCCATAGACTCTAGTATTTCTGTCTTCTGTACAGAAGTAATTTTTGCATTGATTTCATGAGCAGCTTGCGAACTCAGAGACACGAATTTGTCATCTAGCTTTGGAGGGAGATAGAGATGGTATGGAATGAAATCTGTACACCACACCAACACTTCGCAAAGTAGTTCTGAATTTTTTTCTTTTGGAGAAAAGGAATAATATCGGTGGGGAAATATGAAGGTGGCAATTTTAATAGATGGGGAGACGGACAGCTCTAGTTAGTCACTGTGCTCCCTCTGACGAGCCTCTAACAGCAGGACCCTCGGAAGAGCCGAGCGCTAACATAGTCCGTCCGCTCACCGGTCCGCCTTCATCCCAGCCTTCGGTATTGTTTGCATTATATCATCCTGCCTAATAAATTGTCAGTAATGTACTGGCTTCAAATATTTATTATCTGGAGAATCACATGATCAGTGAAGGATGGCAAATTCCTGTCAGAATAACTCTCCCCCATTGATTTTGTGCGAAACAGGCTTTGCTTTTTATTATCTGGCTCTAGAAGGGGGAAAAGTAAAAAGTTCAATCCTTCCCTGTCTCTCTATTCCGCCCCGCCAATACCACTGTCAAAGAGTGTAAAACGTTGCTTAGGGAAGCCTGCTCTAACTCTTCTAACTATCTAAAAGATTTTTTTTAAAAAAAAATTATGTTATTGAGGAGCAATTTTCTTTCTGAAATGGGAAGCAACTCATTTTTAAAGCAGGTTATGTCACAATACAGGAACATAATTTAAGGTTTTGTTTTCCAAAATTTCAACAAATTAAAGATGTTTAAAAATCCAAGAATGACAAAAGACGACACTCTCAAATATATTCTTACCTTTTTGAAGTTAAGTTTTGTTAAAATTGTGGAAGACATGCTGGAGTCACAATGTGCTATGCAATCTTATTTGTTCTGATCAATGCAGTAAATTAAATATTTCTAATAGAGCTCTGTCAGTCCTTCAGAGATGAGCATCAAAAAGCTGTGGCTTGTAGGCAATACAAGATGGCCGTTCGGTAGTCAGTTTAGGAGGAGAGACGTACTCCCTTCAGACATCACATGTCACAGACACGTTCCATGACCCACCCCAGACTATTGAGGGAGGAGTGGCTCCCTCACCGCAGGGAAACCAGATGCTTAGAAAGATAGGTGTCCTTATCTGGTCCACACCTGAAGATGCATTTTAAAACTGAGTATTAAAGAAACATAAAATGAAGCAACCCACTCAGGACCCCTCCTGCTCTCAGCAGCTATTCCTATTCCTTAATCCCCATTCTTACCCTCTAATAAATTTTCCTACTCTTAAAAAAAATAATAAAAGGCCTGAAAAACATAGTAAATTTAACCCCCTGGGTGGGCAAGAATTCCAAAGCAATAGAAGAAGGCATGTGCATCATGGTTAGTTACTTTATTAGACAAACTTTTAATTTCCAAATATTTAAAGAGAACATTAATACAATCTTTACAATAAACTATTTAGGGATATACTGCACAAAATTCGAGTGCACCAAATGTTACATACAAGGTTTTTGGAAAGCTTCTGTTTAGTAAGAGAAATATTAAAACCCTGTGAGGACACTGAAGGAGGACATGAGCAGATTTTAAAAACAAATACAAAGGATCCATTAAATAACACACAGAAAAATAACAATCGACCCTTCATATCCACAGGTTTTGCAACAAAATGATTTAATCAGTCTTGAATTAAAATATTTTTCTAACATAGTGGCAAACTGAACATGTGCAGACTCATCTTCCCATGCCACTGTCCCCACGCTCTACACCACAAGAAGTATGTATGTGGTATTTTCAGTGTATTAGGCAGTGTAAGTAATCTGGAGATGATTCAAGGTATCCAGGGGATGAACATAGGATATAAGCAGATACTATTCCTTGTTATTTAAGGTGACTTGAGCATCAGCAGATTTTGTTTCCTATGGAAATGCTGAGGCCAAATCCCCCATATACTAAGAGACAATTTTATTTTACCAGTAAACAAAAAATGCTAAATTAAAAATATATTTTCCAACTATCTTAACAGGTTTTAAAATTAAAATATTTAGTTTTGTTGAATATGTGAGGAGAGAAACAATATCCAACATTGTTCCATGTATATAAATTGCTATACTCTTTCTTGAAAGTAGTCTGGAAATAGATAGAAAACCTTAAAATAAAATTAGACACTTTAACTCTGTAATTTCCCTTGTAGGAACCTAATGGCAATGGAAAACATTTATGTACCAGAATATTCATCATTATAGTATTTAATAGCAAATTTTCTAACACTGAAGGAACTTTTTTAAAAATGGCATTTTTTTTTAAATTAGATGATATTACCTTTATTCCATGAAGCACATTGAAGAATGTTTTATATGCATCTCAAATATCTCTCTTAATAAACTCAGATAACTTTAGGAAAAGACCACCCCTAAATATGACAATATGCTAATGATAACATACAGTGTTATTTATATAACATCTCTCAGTGTGAGTCAGTATGTCACTATAATGGTTTAAAAAAATAAACTATGAGAAGAAGATCTCCATATTCCTAGATCTAGGAGAGCAGGAGATGATGCAAAGCAAATACTTCTTTGTTTTACTTCATTTTTAACATTTCTTCTTTCTTTGCCTGTGATGAGTTGAAAATGCCCTCTGTTGGAAATGCACACTAATGCATTATTTTCTTCTAAGTGGTTGAAACACTGATTTTTAAAAAAATTTTATTTAAAGAGAAAAAAAAAGCAAAACAGAAAAAGGGGTAGAAACAATACAGAATCTCAGAAAAAAAAAAGCAGTAAGAAATCACTAGTTGATAAATCACATACTGTCTTCTTAGACCTAGTTGTTAAAGTTACAAAATTAAAGCATACAAAGTGAGCATTCAAACAGTGAGACTGCAAAGAAGTTCAATGATCCAGTAACAACTTAGCAACATGGTTTTCAATCCAACGCACTTAAACATACATGCAGCCAAATCCTCTAGAGTACTTTCTTTTCTTCTTTTTACTTTTTAAGTCCATTATCTGCTTAGTTATATCCTGTTTCAGGTTGCTCAGTACCTTACTGACTTGTTTTGTTGTTGTTATATACTTTTAACCACCTTACATAGTTCTGTTGCCTTGTTTTTGAGTTTCTCCTCATCCATGATCCATGGATCAGCTTTGGTGGAGTTGGGAGATTTTTGCAGGTATTTTGTTACTTTCTTATCTACTTTTTTTTTTTTTGAAGGTAGCAAAATACAGCAGAACAAGACAGAACAAACCCATGCGACCGCACTGCAGTAAAACTACCACAGAACCTCAGAGCAGGTCACCAGGACACAAGCAATAGGCTTAATAGCACAGCCCATTTTGTTCACATTAGCTGTTCTTTCAATCAAATAGAGGAAAATGGAAGAAAATATTGAAATTTTAAAAACAGAATATTGAATAAAGCAGTACCATTAATCAAAACTGAGCAAAACAGTGATAAAAATATTTGCCTTCAAAGAGATGGTAGAAGGAAATCCCCCTTACTTGCCACGCTGTATACATTCATCCTCCAAAAAGATACTCAGACCGCCGGTGCCTACTTGCTAACAGGGTGGGGTGGGGATGGATCAGTGTCTGATTCTTAGCCCATACACCGGCAGGGCCCCAGCTGCTTACAGGCCAGACAGCAGGCCGCCTATCTCCCAGCACCCAAAGTTCCAACATGATGCAGAGCTTAGGAGTCACTGATAGCTCTCACCCTGGTGCGCCAGTGGTTTGCCAGGCCACCAGCTGCTCACCAGGGCGGCGAGTAGTCCGCCTGTTCTCTAGCAAAAAATTGCTTATTAATGAAAGAATATTATGAATTATCTTAAAATCATAATTTGATGGAATAATTCATGACCTTGTACAATTTTCTCCATATATAAAAAAACCAAAACTATCAAGATACATAATTAAATAATATTATCCCAATTCATATGAAAAAGAATATGAATTTAAGCATTTAAAATCCAGCATTTTCATAATGATTTGCCTCTGAGTGATGACACTGTAAATGATTTTTATATTTTCTTTCTATTTTTTCCATTTTTAAGGGACTATGCATTACTTTTATTCCTAGGGAAAGAAACAAAATTGCAATTCTGTATTAATTGATAGCAATATACTTAAAATAGGAAGACTTTCTGGGATCATTTAGAAAACTGAATTCAGAGCCTACATAAGCAAGGGACTCAACTACCTCTAGTTTAACTTAAAACTTGCCAAAAACAAATTTCCACTATGACATATGCAATCATGTTGAAGGGCAAATCTCCCTAGGTCTCTCCTGTTCCCACTTACCATTATTCTTCTGCAGTATGCTTATCTAATGAAGAGTCTTAGAATATATAGCTGTCTCCCTCCAAAAAAAGCACATATGTATTAGCACATATTTATTACCCATCATAAAAAGCTTAAATTCACTAAATTCTGGGTTCCAGTTCTACATCCTGTGACACAGTCACTGATAGGGAAATGTCATCTGACACTCTTCACATCACCCACTGAGAATTAGGACAAACACTTGGTTATGAAAATTGCAGTGAGAAAATAAGATTCCTCCACCTTTGACCCAGAAGATTCATGTCTTCTACAAACACCCATGAAGCCATAAGAAGCTAGCTTGTTATCTTTTAAATAGGATAAAGTCTTAAATTCTTCTTAACAATTATCTGATTAAACATGAATATCCTTGGCTCTAAGCATTTATTTTATATTAAAAAGGGTAGTACTTTAAGATTTATCAATAATTTAGCCAGGCGTGGTGGCACACTTCTGTAATCCTAGCACTTGGGAGGCTGAGGTAGGAGGATCGTTGTGAGTTCGAGACCAGCCTGGGCTACAAAGTGAGCTCAAGGCCAGCCTAAACCACATAGTGAGACAGTGTCTCAAAAAGGCACAAAAAAAAATTATCAATAATTTGCAATTTACTATGTGGAAAGACTTAAAAGAGTCTTTGTTGTGAACAAGTCTGGATAGAGAATAATATCAACATACACAGCTTTGACAGTTGAGGTTAGTAGAGAGTGGTACACATAAAACAGGAAGGCAGAGCCTTTTGCAAGAGAAGTGGGGAAAACAGCATAGGGTGACCTTGTATATTATTGTCACTTTGGAATTTGAAAGGGTGTCATGGAGCAATGAAATAAAGTATACTAGATTTACAACAACATAATAAATGGCAAAATTACAAATTAAGGGTGTGCTGACTATACTCTTCCCTGTCACAGAACTGCTCACCTCTTCCTAATATCCCAGATGTAGAGGTCTCATTTTCTGATGGTGGCAGTTAGGGTGGAGCATCATCTTGATTGGCTTTGGGCTGTGCCTGGAGGATTGGAAGAACTCACTTCCAGGTATGTCTGAGTGGGTCATGGAGGTGTGGCCTTGGGGTCAATTTCTGGTCCTAGTCCCTTCCTCTCTGGCTCTGCTCCTCTGCTCTGCATTCTGCCCACCATGAACTAAGCTTCTTTGATCCACCACACTCTTCTGACATGATGTTTCTGCCATATGGCCAATTTACCATGGACTAGATTCCCTGAAATCATGAACCAAGTTAAGCCTCTCCTCCTCTAGGTTAAGGGTTTTGAGTACTGTGTCTAAGCAATGAGAAAGCTAATACAGAAAATCAGTACCAGAAAAGTAGGTCTGTTGCTGTAACTGCCTGTCTTTATGGTTTAGAAGTCTCTGGAACTGGTTTGTAGGAGGAATTTGGGAAGGTTGGAAGATATAGGATAGAGAAGCCTTGGAATGTTCTAAGTGGAGCATGGTGGATGATTCTGATTGGAGTTCAGAAGATCATAATGCTAATAAGAAAGCAGACAGTAAAAGGTAGGCTCCAGGTGACAGCCAACATTGGCACCCTCACATGATGCTGCATTTACTAGCATGCAGAATGCAACAGTTCTGGGGTCAGGGAGGCTTCTTCCCAGTCATCAAAGGAAGGCCTGAGAGCCAGGCAAGGAGCCTCTAGAAGGGAATGCATGAAGCTATGGCAGTGAAACCAAAGCTACAGTGAAGATCCAAGGAAGTCAGATATAAACATCCACCAAGGAAAGATGCAGGCAGTGAGTGGAGCCAGCTCAATGACAAACCATGTGGGGAACAACCAGCAAGCCACAAGAGTGGACCATCCAGACTCTGGAATTCACATCTTATTACCATGTGCCCACATGCTGGTACCAAGCTACAAGATTTAACATTCTCCCTGCTGGTTTTTTAACTAGCTTTTGTCTAATTGTTTTCTTCTTTTTTGGAATAGGAGTGTTGACCATATGCCACTGTACTTTGGGTTTGTAAAATCTGCTTTTTTTTTTTAAACAGAGGTTCACAGCTAAGTGTTTCCCTTAAGTCTAGTAACAAACATTGATCTGATCTTTGGAAAAATGCTGACATTGAAAAGTGCTAAAACTTTCGAAGCACCAAGGAAGGAATCATTGCATATCTGGTTGAATGGAGTAGAATCATGCTTTGTTAGGAAGAACTATGAATATGGTATTGTCTTTATTTGGAAATTAAGTAGGGCTAAGGAGATGTGGTCAGGTATGAACCTGACAAGGAGTGGAATGTGTGAAGTGTTGATCTGATTGGCTTGGGGATCGCCATGGGGGATTGGTGAAGCACACTTCTGGTATATCTGGGTGGGCCATGGAGGCATGACTTTGGGTCTTGATATAGTCTCAGGCCCTCTTCCTCCCTGGCACTGTCACACTGTTCTGTTTCCTGGCTGCCATGAACTAACATCTTTGCTCCACCATGCCCTTCTGCCATGGTGTTTCTGCCTTTGCAGCCAGTTGACCGTGAACTGAGAAAGCTGAATAATACAGAGGAGATCAGCATGCATCCTTAGCAACTGAGCTTATACAGTACATAATGGCACACACAAAACAGAGAAGTAGAGTCTTTGGGATGAAATGGGGGTGTGTGAATGGGTGACCATGTAACTTATTGACAACCTTTTATTATGAAATGGTGTCACTGAACAATGAAATAAATAAGGCATATGAGAATTGTGGAGAACCACCTGGATGACTCCTTGAATAAACAGCAATCACCTCCATTTTGGTTAAGCCTGGCCCTGTCTCCATGTACTGATATGTATAGAGCTGGCTAAGCTGTTCCCTTTTCACTTCAATCGGCTCTAAGCAATGTTAATAGGGCCAGCTGAGGTGCTGATGTGGAATCTTTGAAGCCAGGTGACAGCAGCTGTTTCCTCGCCCCATGACTTCCTAAACATGATTGATCCTAGCCTTAGGCCATGACTTCCCAGGGCACAACAGTTTGCACATCAGAGCTGAAGCACCACCACCTAAACATTAGATGCTACCTCCATTCTGTTATACAGATTGGTCTTTTTGCACATCCTTCTCTCTGCATATCACAGAGGTGATTTCAGGCCGCCTACACAGCCCAGCTCACAGCACTGATGTATCTATCTCCTGCCATACTCACAGTGGCTCATCCTCAAGCCCCTCCCTTCCCCATGAATTAGTAAAATCCAGGTTAGGTCCTGGGTTGAGGCCTTTGTTCCAATGAGCCTTCATTCTGGTGAGACTCAGTACCTCTTCGGCCCCTGGTAATTATAAATATGGTTTAGTGTCTTTGTGTTCACCATGGGTTGCCCTGGACGAGGCAGATTGAAATTAACTCACTAAAATGCCAGTCACATTTCCATGAGATTACAAATTTAAACTTTCTAGACCACGACAAGGATGGAAAAGAGATCTCTACAGAGAATCACAACAAATAACAAATGGCAAAACTACTGAAATAGGGTGTGCTGGCTCCCTGATGTCCGTGGCAGAAGTGCTCGGTTCTTCCTAGTTTCCCACAGTTGGAGGCCCCTTAGTTTGACCCAAAAGAGCCATCTCCACAGTACTACAGCGTGGTGCCAGGCCAGTAACACTGACACGTTGTCAAGCACAGGAATTTCAGGTAGCATAACACAGAGACTCAGAAGACTGTTTTTCCTGTTCTCTGAGAGCATATTTTGGTAGCAGCCACTGCTTGGATGTTTTGTAAAGGAGAAAATAATGTGCTTTTGAGTAAAATATTTTCCCCAGTGGAGAAATTTGTAAGGAAAGTAGCAGAGTCTGGCTGCAATCAAATCCAGTTCCCTTCGGTGTTCAGCGATCTGACACTTTCTGCATCAAGCAGGAAGGGCCCCTGGTGCCCTGGTGACGGCAGCCAGCTGTGGTCAGACCAGACGCCCACATCTGTGCTCCCGCAGTTGGCCTTCCTAACCTATGCCTAGGTTTTGGTCAAACTGTTGTTTAAAAGGAAAAAAAAATCAATACATCAATTAAATGTTTTTCTCATAAACTCTCCAAAAAGTGAGAAAATAATGAAAGAGTGTTCTTTAAAGCAGTTAACTCAAATGCTTCGACTCATAAGCACAAGCAGCTCAGTGATGACAGGTGCACAAGAAGGGTGACACACCGGAGGACTTGAAAACTTCGGTTCTTGAAAATTCCACAAGTGCTTCACCTTTGGGTAATCTCCAAATTAGATAAACATGAGCATTACTATTTCTAAGAGCATTCTTTACTCCAAAAAAAATTTTTTTAAGTAAAATCAAATTTAATCTTGATGAAAATGACCTTCATGCAGATAGGGAAATATCGACTCATGGGACCAAAGTCAATCAAGACATGTTGAAAATATCCTGGTGTTTACTTAGCATTATTTTAATTGTAGCGCTTTATCTGCATTAATCTTGGATAAAGCTGTTTCTGATACTGGATTGCCCCATCTCACACCAAAGTTAACCAGCTCTTCTCTTTCTCTTCTTTGCTTACAAGGAAAGAAAAAGCAGAATAGAAAAGAAAGCAAATAGGAAACTCCTGGAGTCCTACATGGTGTGTGAATCCACTGAACACAATTATAATGCCCAATTGATCTTAGCAACAGGAATGATGAATCATTTCTCCAGCTGTCTTTTCTAAAGAGAGTAAATTTAGCTCCAACATTTGGTTATTGTCTTAAACCAACTGTAATCTCACCAGATCAATGGAGAAGCAAATAATTGAAGCCAAATCTATATTCAAAACCAGTCTATCCCTAGTTGCTAACATAGCACACTGACTGCCCTGAATACCAAGTTTTCTAGGTAATCCTGAATTCCATCATGTGAGACCCTTTTCAGGTCTTGATGTGATGGTATCTCCTGCCATCTACTGATAGATAAAAAGGATAAAAACAACTGCTCTCAATCATTTGGCCATTATACCAATGGGTCAATGGCAACTGACCCATTGCATCTTTAGTTTGAATATGGAAAACCACCCAGTACATCAGGGTTTTTACATCCAAAAGCTAGCAGGAAGCTTGATCCCTCAGAAAGTTTTTGCTTGCATTTGTGACATCTTACATTTGAAAGCATTGTGGTGTAGGAAGGAATATCACTGGGTTTGGAGAGACGCACTCTGGGTACTTATGCCAGCTCATCCAAGGACCGACAAGCCTGTTCTCAGCTTAGGTTTCTTTTTCTAAAATAAAAGTGTCAGGGTTGGGATGTACCTCCTCCTACTTCCAAGATGTTCCAAGTTTCCCAACATATTTGAGTTCTTGGCCCAAAGAATGGACCACTTGGTTTTATAGATAGTACAATTAAAGCTCAGAGTGTCACCCCTTGGTCACTCATCTGCCTCTGCAGAAGGCATCTCCTGTTTTGTCTGTCATATCAAAATAGCTCACATCCAACCTGTCCCCTGGGCCCAGCACCCCCAGGAGCCCTCTGCTGTGCCTCCTCCTGTTGACACCATCACAGGTGAAAGATGCTGCACTTACATACAAAGCTGGCATGGGAGTAGCAATTAATATTTGAGTTAAGTGACCTTGCCATCTGGTCTGCAGCTGACCCCCACTCCCGATTGGGAAATGGATAAACTTGACTGTTTTCTAACCTTTGAAGAACAGTCAGTCCACAACTCTTTACTTATCTGAGGGTTATTTATTTGCTAGCTTCAAACGTCTAGGACACCACTGAGAATCAAAGATGGACAAGAAAGTTTTGGAGGAGCATTTTTAAAGGTCTCCAAAAAGCAGAAATGCGTGTCTCCAGCCACCCATTTACAGTTCATGTGCTTGGCTTTCGAGAGTTTCTCCTGCCCTCTTCAAAAACCAGGCGGCACCAAATATAAATGGTGCTAAGCTCAGCCAGGTTGAGTTTTTGCTCACTGCCATTTAGAGACAGCAAGTTAGACACGGGGAAAGTCTGTGAGGGGCGCCACGGGAAGCGACAGTAGAGCATCTGATAGTGACCAGGGAAGTGAAAAATGTGTACTAATTTAGCTCAGTCTTCTCAGAAAGCACAGGAGTGTGCAATTCGAGGTAGAAAGATTAGTATCAAAATGTATTAAAGTAACAAGTGGTCAGAGGCCTTCAAGGTATAAGTTCTAGGTAAGAAAAATTCACTGTGCAGATTTTTTTCCCATTTTAAATGATGGCTAAAAAGATGAAGCATACCCCTGGAATAAAAAGGGCAGGAAGTGGGGTACGGATGGGCTCTTCCTTGGCCAAAATTTTCAACTCAGAATGTTGATTAGAGTGCATGTTCCCACCCGCTCCAATCCCCAACTCCCCGTGGATGGGTGACTAGAGACGATGCAGGGTGGCAAAGGACACACCGTGTGCTCCAGGGCGTTGCTTCAGTAGTTCCGGCTCTTCTCCATCAGCAATGCTGGTCAAGGCCACAGCACCATCCAAGCTAACAGAGCTGTAGGGCTGAGTGACCCTGGCCAGAATGACCGCTAACCCCAGCACATCCGCATGTCCTGGTCCCACACAGCATATCAGCTTCAAGTTTGCCAAATAACTGAAACTCTTTGTTTTGCTTTTTTATTTTTGCATTTTGAGGATGTGTTTTTACATTTTGAGGCTTTCTTACCTTTTCACTGGGCTCGTACAAGTCATTTCCCCTGGAGTGTGTGATTTTATTGGTTGTTTCTCTTTTTCCCCCCGTTTTTATTATACTTCTCACATGTTTGCAGTATGTAGTGATCACATTTCTCGCAAATACACAGCACGTCTCACAGCGTTCTTTCACACGCTTTCCCTCCTCCCCTCCATTTCTGCGTCTCCTTCTTCCCTGCTGCAAAACATTTCCTTGCTTCCTCTTCTCAACCTTTGATTTTGCACTTGATTCATGTCTTGGGTTTCTCACAGAAGAGAAGCCATGCGGTGTTCAGGCGCCCACCATTTCAGAAGTGGCCTCCTCCCCCGGGCGCTTGCCTGACAGTAGCATTATTTGCCTGCGTCCTCGGCAGACACTGCCCCCGTCTCTTCTGCCCCCTTTCTAGCGGGGCTCTGGGCTTGCACATTCACAGGAGGCAGCCCAGGTGAGTCTCTGCCACACTTGACCTTCATTTGCACCATTAGTACGATCATGGGAAGCCAAGTGTGTCAGAAGAACAATAATGGGTAACAGATTGCAAGAAAAAAGAAAAACCAGGGCTGTGCGTCTGCCTCCCTTGGATTTGCCCTTTCGCTGTCATGTACCGGGGTGTGAAAAAGCACAGCTTGGGAGGAATGTGGGCTCCTCTGTAAAGGTCACGGAAGTTTCCAGCAGAAAGTGATGACTCATGCTCCATACATCCTGATATTTCAGAGTGTGCAGGAAAAACGCAGTCTCGTCCAACAAGCCCTTGCTTTCCATCATTTTCTTGCCAGTTCTCAGGGCTTGTGAATTTCACCACAAAGGGAAGTTCAGCGGCCAAGGTGAGGGAAACCACTAATGTGAACAAAAGTTCAGAAGCAGGGCAGGCGGGGATGGGCTACTGCATGTTTACCAAAAAGACGGGTTTCACCCAAACACACGGATCTTTCTCCACAAATCTGCAGCTCAAGCGTTTTGATATCTTGCAAAGCAGAGTTTTGGGGGCTGCTTTTCCTCCCCAGCTATGCACACATGCACATGCACATACGCTATGAGCACACACAAACAGCAGCTTTGAACTGATGTGGTATCGTCTCAGAATTTGAAAGGCATCCAGCCTTTGACCTTAACTTTCCAACACTTCAGGAAGCAGGAATTCTCATACCCTGAGGCTTCTAGTTAAACGAGTCCATGGAAATCTCTTCCCCCAAAATGCTTAATTGTACATACTGTATACATATCATTTTCCCTTGTCAGTGAAAACATGCAGGGTCACACCTTCCAAATCTTGATACAGACTCCTCATCTTAGCATCAAGCAGTATGGCCGCGTAACAAACACGCAAACTCAAGAGGTCAGTTTGCCATCTGTGTGTGAGTCTAGGGAACATTAATAAATAAAGGACACTCTCCTCAGAGAGCAGTGGGGAAATAGCTCCAATGGCTCTCCATCTCTGTATCGTAGAACTCAACATTCAGCTTCCAGGGGATAGTGGGGCTGGCTGGATTTTGGTTATTTGTCACCACTTGGTCAAGGAGAGGCCAGGATTCTTTGTGGAGGGTACCTCCCATGACATGTGGTAGGAGAGGTGTGAAGTCCCATGGAGACAGGAGGTGCTGTGATCAGAGAAAATGCTTATGCATACTGGGTAGGCAAAACCACAGTTTCGCTGTAAGGCGAGGAGGTAACACAATGCTAAAGCTCAGCTATATCTCGGGAAGCGGGTCAAGTCGTAAAGAGAACCCATGAACACTCTGCTGATGTCCCGGGTGCCCCTTCATAGGGAATGATGTACTCACAAAGAGAGAATAAATTTTTTGAAAACAGAAATAAAACCAACTTTTTAAGGTCACAGAATAAGTTCAATTTTCACTATATTTGTCCTCTAGAAAGGAGGGCAAGATCTTCCAAGACTCCCATCAATCTTCTGACAAATGAAAGTTGAACAAGCTCCCAATTCAGAGAACTTCAGGGGCTGGGGGTGTGGCTCAGTGTCCAGAGCTTACCCAGCATGGATGAGAAAGGATCCTCAGTGCTGCCAAAGAAGGAGAGGGGAACAGGAGAACAAGAGGAAACGAAACTTGTAGGAAGGAGTCTTTCCAGGTCTGGCCCAGCGACCCTCAGCTTTTGCTTCCATACCTGTATTTCACCCCCGCACAGCTCAAATAAGCAAAATGATCTTCCTTATGGAGAATAAAAGTCTGTTTACCTTTGAATCCCACATATTGATCCTAGTTCTGCAGAGTAGACCTACATGGAAAAAGAAGAAAATAACTTGTAGTTTTACCCTGACAGCTTTTTAAACATTTGAATCATGTCTACCACCTTCCTCCAAAAATAATAACAATAAAATTGATCTTGCTGCACTGAACAGTTCTACTTCCTTTGAACAGTTTCTCGAAGCATTTTGTTAACCCTTCACCATGGTTTGACTCCCCTTTGCCCACGTAATAGGTACGCAGACAGGGATGTAACTACTTTTTTTCTTGTCTCGGCCCAAAACAGTTTCCAGGTGGCCAGCTGCCAGCTTACCAGTACCCCTTTAGAAGCTAGGATGCCCCAAACAAAACACCAGGCTCCAGAGTCAGAAAGCAAATGTAGAGCATTCGGCACACTGCACAGATAGGCTACCATATGTCACGGAGCGTTTCGGGAGCTTTGATGTCGGAGAGGAAGAACAGGCCGCAGAGGAGCCCAGACAGAGGCCTGGGTTGTGTTCCAGGATCGTTCAGTGTGACGCAGAACTTAGCTAAGGAAAACAGCAGATGTGAAGGCTGCTTCTCACACAAGACTCCTCCGAGGAGACCATCTTAGCATCCTCACAATCCAATGTTGCCTCGCTCCCCTAGGGGAAATTCCCCCGGGAGGTGTTAGAAGAGGAAACTGCCATGAAAGACATTTTTCAGGCACATTAGAGCTGACAGGAATCAGTTCCGATGTCAGGACTGGGTGTGTGTAGGAGCTAACCAGGAACACAGGCCAGGCACCCAATCGGCTGTTCCCCAGGCACCAAAAACCACCTCCTCATGCTCTCTCAGACCGGAGCTTTACCTACCTCCCATGGGGGGAGGGAGGAAGATGAGGGCTGGGATGGTAGGGGGTTGTCACCACAGGCAGACCTGCAGATGGGACAACAGATGTACGCTTAGCAAATCAGCGCATTACCGTGCCCACCAGGACACGCAGCCTAGGAGGGACCTCCTTATTAGCAACCGATGGTAAACTCTCTGCAACCATTTTGGCCAATTCAGACATTTAAAACTTCAGCCCAGGCAGCATCTTGTGCATGTATTACTGAGAGGTGACAGGAGCTGGAGTGGGAATCCGCTATATCTCCTCATCAGGTGGCCAGCATAGGGGTACACACATAGGGCAAGGGTCAGTAGAGGCGCTTGTGTGGGTGCATCCGTGTCATTCATGTGTGTGATAAGTCTTTTTTAATCCAAGCTTAATTATTTATTTCCCGTAGGCAATGCCAATCAATTCTCCACACCTGGTCTAAAGCTTGTTCCTAAGTTTATCTTTACTATTGAAAATAATGATCTACTACTCACTGCTTGTAGAAATGCAACCATGCAGTTTTGTTTGTTTGTTTGTTTGTTTTTCTTTAGTTGTTTCTGAACCCTGGGTTGTCAAAAGAAAACCGTCTGAAAACCCTGCGTGGCGATCCTGGCTAACATGGGCTGCACACAACTTCTACAGCTTCTGCAGCAATGCAGCGCTGGGCTGGGACGGCAGCATTTCTCGGAGGTACAGCCCTGCTCTGGATAAAAGTTTGCTCCCACACAAACTGCAAGAGAAGGAAGCCAAATCACTCATCTGAAAAGCCAGCCTGTGACAAAACTCTGCTTTGTCAAGAAGTATTCTGCTTCCTGTACTACACACACTGCTGCACCCCACACACAGAATATGGGAATGTCTGCAGGGTACAAGCAAGGATAGAAAGTCACCTGGATTTTTCTGTTCTAAATAGAAAATTGGTGCCCTGAAGGCAGAGATTCTGCTGTGTGTGTGCATGGTCTGTCTCACTGGTTTATTGTTCCAAATGCAACACATACGTGTTCTGTGAATCCATGGTCACTGGGCCAAGTTCACTTCCAGGAAGGCATTGTCCCGGAGCCCACTATTCTGCTTGTAAATGTCAGGAAGTAAACAACTCCACACTGGTAAACACAGCCCACAGAATAAAGCAGCCATGGGTGGCCCATGAGGAATCTCGGAAGAAAATAAAATTTGGATTCATGTACATCTAAAAAAATTGTGTTGACGTTTTATGCCTAAGAAATCACCATGCATATCTCTTTATATCATCCAGAAAGATCACAGAGAGGAAACTTGACCTCATCCGCAGTGGGTTCCTTCTTTATGGCTACTGGAAATTTAACACCTTCGTTCCTTTTTAAGCCTTTTTTACAAGGTGTTAAAACAAACAGTAAGATGAGTGGAGTCCCGGTGCCAATGCAAATCTCTCCAAGTGAGGGTAGGGAGATAGAATCCCAGGAACCCCTGCCTGGAAATGAGGAACAAGTGTGGTAGCTCACACTGGGGCAGAGGCAGGAGGCAGAGCCCAGAGGAAGAGCCCAGCAATGCCCAGCACTGACCTAGAAGGATGAAAACAAGAAATGAGGCCACTGCAGCAGCTACGTGTGGCCTGCTACAGCTCCCTGACTGCCCTGCCTTGTTATATGTCCCTGTCTGGCAAATAGCAGAGCTGGCAGATGGATGAGGCAGGCTTATCCTCATGGAGACTGTACCAGCAAAGAGTCAGCACTGGTTCTCTAGTCCTATACTGTGAGCATTGCTGCTGATAACACATTAATATCGAAAATAATAAGAAGAACCGTAAGATGTTCACGGTCACCTTGAAGATAAGTAACATCCTTCCTCTAGAAAACTCCAAGCCCCCCATTGTTATCTGCACATCAATAAAAACAAGAAGTTAAATAATTTATCTATGTTTGCTGTAACCAAGAACAGCTCTGGAAAAATCTGTGTTGATTTGGGTTTTACACAGGTGAAGCGTGAAGTTTCTATTAGATTGCTACTTCATGGTTTGTTCTGATGACCACCAAAAAACTGTACCACTGTATCACATTTAAAAACTAAGAGAAATGAAGGAAATCTGTATTCGAGGTTTGTCTTCTCTATGCAGACTCAGAAGTCAAAAATTTTAGGGCCCTTAGCGAAATGTTTAGCTTTCATATCGTGCTAATTTGAAGGACTAGTGTACTCAAGTTGGGTACTAACCAAACTTCAACTTCTGAACCCCAGTGTCTAAGCCAGAATAAATGTGGTGAGTCACTGAAAAAGCAAACAAACAGAAAGTCCGGGTACCTGGGTGTTAGCAACACCTGTGCTTTAGAAGTGTTAAAAGCAGCTCCAAATCATAAACTCCTTCCAGGGTCAGCTATAATGGACAGCTGGGAAGGGAAGGAGAGAGGCCAATTGCTGTCATCCACAGGGTCCAAGGGACAGGCACAGCTCCTGGGACTGACTCGTCAAGCCTTTCCCAGGAAAATCTGATGTCCCTAACAGCATCTGTGAGTCTGGGAATTGGAAATCACTCCCAAAGGACCGTACATGGCAGCTTCCTTTTTCCTAAGTCATTTTATACCAAATGAAGTTGGAAGCTCAGCCTTCCCACTAGAAACCTTCCACTAATGAAGAGGTGGGATTCAATCACTATGGCTTGGGAAGAGCCGAACCAGGTCAGGACACCCAACTCCACCCAGGTGCCCAGCTTGCAAGACATACAACTGTTTCCTCCACATTTCTTCATCTGTGGAATGAAAAGGCTGAGTAATGGTAACAGAAGGTGAGAATCATAATAAAGGTAGCAATAATAATAGCTAATGAGGGGAGCTTATTAGGGGCAACGTAATTTAATCATCTCAACATTCCTATGATTTAAAATAAGATCATTATTATCTGTTTTACAGTTGAAAAAAAAACTGAGGGGCAGAGAGACTTAGATGTCTCCCTACCAGAAAGGCAAGAAGGGGTGAATCTACTGTGAAATGAGTGAAGTTTGGGCTTCAGGGTCTCCTATTTGCACAGGTTCCCCTCCAAGACTCGGTACCTAATTTTGTATTCTCTGTCTTAAAGAGGGTTACTAAAAGTGACAAACTTCCAGGCCCTGTAAGAAGTAGGTTTGCCCCTGACCCAAGCAAACTTGCAAGTTGCAGCTTGAAGGTATGATCCAAACCCAAAGCCTGGAATTTCAGCCGGCCTACCTGCCCCTTTAGAGAGCTTCTCTGGTTTTCCATAACCTCCCGGACTTTCTGTTACGGATTGAATCGTGACCACTCAAAATCTCTAGGCTGGAGCCCTACACCTTGTGCCTTGTGTGACTGTATGCGGAGTGCGGGTCTATAAGGAGGCAAATGGAGTTAAATGAGATCCTTGTCATTAGGTGGAGCCTTGATCTAATCAGACTGGTTTCCTACAAGGTGAGCAGAGCTTTCTCGGGGTGCATCCTCTATGGTCAGGCATGAAGCACACACTGAGAGGGGACTGTCCGCACATAGGGGAGCCAGTACCACGACAGAATTTCAGCCCCTTTGTTCACACCTCCACAACTGTGAGAAAAGTAGACTTCTGCTGAAGCCAGGCCTTCGGTGGTATTTTGTTACACAGTGGAAACAGAATCATACTCTATCCTATGTCTGTCTTGTCCTTTCTGTTTCTTGCATCTCAAATAAGAGGACAATCTCATGTTCTTTAGAGTTGTTCCACACACACCTTAGGTATCATCAGGCTATCTTTCTGAGCTTAATTTTAGATCATTCCTCCTAAAACTCAAAATGCCTTCTCCCTCTCTGGGTTAAGGGAAGCAGTAGAATATTAAGTGTTCAACAATAGATGGCAGAAGGCCAGGTTCTAAACTCGGTTATCCCTGACTTGCTAATGATAAGCTAGGCTTCTGCGGCCCTGCTGTTCTGGCATCCACAACCCTGGCACTTTCAGCTACAGGGAGCTGCTCAGCAGAACAATGAGTCAGGACCGCTGCAGAAACCTCACGACAATCATGCAACAAATGCTGTTGGCAATGAGTTCAGTCAACGATCCAAGCACAGGGCTATTCTGTGTTCAACAAAAGATACCAACCCTACATCAGAACACAGTTTGACTTCATTTGTCAGATTCCTCAGCTCTTCACTGACTTTTATCCATTTATTAATTCACAAATGTATTAAACACTGTGTCAGGCGGTTGCAGCGGTGTAGCAGTGTGGTGGACAGAATCGTAAGTGGTTCCTGGGATTCCCAGCCCTAGTGTATCTGCACTGTCTGCCTCCTTCCCCTTGAGCGTGGTCAACTGAATGTAAGATATCACTCCTGGGACGAAGGTGGATTATATCGTGAAGGTGGAGAGATCCTGCAGATGTAACCAAGGTCTGCAGAAAGCTGACTTTGAGTTAATCAAAGGAGTATCCTCAGTGGGCCCAGCCTAATTGGGTGAAAGTCTTAAAGAGGATCTAGAGATCAGACACTCACGTTGACCTTGAAGAAACCAACTGCCGTGGAATGAAAAAGCCTCATGATTAGAACTGCGTGAAGTTTCTAGCAGCTAAAACATGTCACCTCCTCCCCAGCTGACAGCCAGCAAGAAAAAGCTGAGCCTTACAACCACAAGAAATTGAAATCGGCTAAGGAGACGCTGTCTTAGGAGACACCAAATCGCAGAGGAGACTGCAGACTGACCAACGCCAGCCTTCTGCCTAGAAAAACCCCCATGAAAAATAGCTCCTGCCTAGATGACTTGCAACCCAGGACACTGTGAGGTGCTCAGTGTATGTTGTTTGAAACTGCTGTGTGTATGGCGATTTGTTATATGCAACAGAAAATCAATACAAAGAGCGAAGCTGGACAAACGTCCCTGCCCTCATGGAGCCTCGGTCCCCAGCGACGTCACGGGCAATAAGAAACTCACGCATGCACGGTATTATTCCAACTGGTAACGTGTACAGTGAGGGGTATATGTCGAAGTGGCAGGGGACAACACTGAGGGTGGGGCCTGTAGTTGGTGGAATGGCCCAGCAGGATGCACTGAATGAAAGGAAAGTCAGCCAGACAAGAGGGACAGGGAAGAAGATTCTGGGCAGGGAAAACAACAAGAGGGATGGATGGTCCTCAGCTCCAGTGACCACAGCACTGCAGAAAGCCACACGGAGACACTACTTAAGCTCTTTCATCCAATGGATGTTTAATTTAATATGAATGTATAACTGCCTAAAAAGTATGCTTCAGTAGAGTGGGTCCTATCGGATATTAATCAGTTTAAGTGCCATTAGCAAAAGTTCTAATTATAGGAGCCTTTTAAATTCAGCTTTTCTTCAACCTTTAGCAGGCGGAAATGTTCCTTATAGAACACAGTACTTAGCACGTAATGGAAATTCAAAAGGACAGTTATTGAATTAGAGCAAATGCTTCAACTTTATTTAAAGTTTCATGTGTATTTGATTCTTTTGGTGTAGAATGTTGTTCCCTATCAGGAAGACGTAATGACAAAGAATAATTAAATTGTGTTCTAAGACCTCTGCTGCATAAATCAAGATCCCACTTATTAAATATATACTAGAAGGACTGTAATTAATAAGTAGACTGCAGAGTGAGGTGAAACCAGTAGCTGGAACTGACTGCTATGAAAGACTACTGTCCAACAGGTGCAGAAGCATGTCATTAAGTCTATGAACATCAAATGACATTTTCATATCATTGTTAGCACAATTTCTCAATAAGGGAATTGAGACTCAGAAAGATGATGTGATTTTTTCAGTATGCAAATGGTGAGAAATCTGGACTTTGAATCCAATGAATGACCGTAAACCCAAGCCTATAAATTACGGCTAATTCCTATAATGAGCACAGTGAGCTGAGTATATTTACCCATGCAAGCCACTGAGCTAAACGTGCTACATGTATTAACTAATCTAATCCTCAGAACATCCCTGGACAGGAGGTAACCCGATCTTGCTCATTTTATTGCTGAGTCTCTAAGAGGTTAAGAAACTTGTCCAAGCTCACTTAACCTGGGGCTCGGTCCCCTCCCCCTCACGTGGAATTCCATCCCAGACGTCTGTGGATTCCATCCCAGACGGCCTGGCACCAAGATGCACACTGTCAACCATCACACGACACCAGGGCAGGCACTGGCAGCAACCCATGATCCAAAATAAAATAACTTCAACATGCACCCACTGTATTTTCTTTGCTATGTTACACTGGCGGCAGGCTACACTTGTCCACCTTAATTTATTCTTAACTATGAACTTCTTTAATTAGCTTGAGTTGCCTTTTCTTTTTGCTGCTGGATTCTAATTAGTGTCCATTGCTTGGTCAGTGTTCAAGGGCTGGTGTAAGGTGTTCCCTCTGCCTCGCCCCGAACCTCAAGTTTGAATTGTCACAAACATGTCATGCTCTGTAGTCGAGGCTAATAGAATCAATGAAACCAAGTGTGACTCACTGGTCTGCAGAGTAAACCATTGTGAGCACTTTGTAAACGCAGGGCGAATGAGACCAAGGTACTCACTTCTGTTGTCAAAAGAATACCAGAGTGAGCGCTAAATCCAAAGGAAGCGGAGAGGATTTCTCATCTAGGCCAGGGGGCAAGGGTATGTCCTCCTTGGGACAGGACTACGGCTAGCAAACTGCCTTATCTATCCAGCTACGCTGCAGCTGTCCAGGGTAACGTCCGTGACAGGCGGAGGATGGTCCGTGCAGAATCCAGAAAGGGAGATCCAAAAAGGAAACATCTGCCAATGTTTACTCAGCTTTATCCTGAGAACAGAGGACATTGGGTTTGCCAAGGTGTTTTTCAAACTGCGGGCTGTGACCCACTAATAAGTCATTCAATTGAATCGCTGGGTGGCAACTGACATTTTTAACGGATAGACACAGTGTGAACATGAAGCAAGTTCAAGTATTTTGTGAAACATGTTCCTGTTATATGTATCCATAGTACATGTACTGGTACTCTATGTATCCATTTTTTATTGATATAGATCCATATTCCCTGGCATGTGCTTTTAGACAGGACAGTGAATTTCTGTGGGTCTGTCTAAAAGGCATTGTTCTACTGATCTTATTTAAGTTTTCTGAACTACTTCAACTTTTAACTTTGGGATTTCATTGAACTTTTAAATCACTCCCCAAAACAGGAAAAATTAGAAACTCAATATTTTCATTCTGCCAAGATTTAAACCTTATAAAGATAGTACTAGTATGATTTTCCCAAAGTTGGAATTTCGACATTAAATATAGCCATAATTACATCCTTATAAACTAAATGCAGTTTTATGGTGCCTCCACTGTTGGGGCTGGGGATTTAGCTCAGGCAGGTGTAAGCACCTGCCTGGCAACTGCAAGGTTGTGAGTTCAATCCCTGGTACCAAAAAAAAAAAAAAATATATATATATATATATATATATATATATACACATATACATATATATATGATCAGTACCTCCACTGTATTGTTTCTCTCTCCCTCTTTTTTTTTTCATTTCACTATGACTTATGAAACCCCCATAGCCAGGCCCTGGATGACAAACATAAATATGCCCCAAATGAGATGGCGTGGTACAGTCCATGTCCCCCACCTCAGTAAGACACTTTCAGGGACAGGGATGGCCTTCATTTGCTTTATTTCAGCCTTCCCAGGCTTCCAATGTGTGATGTGTATCTGAGGAGGTAGGACCTCAGGACCTCAGGACCTCAGGACCTCAGGGCCTCAGGACCTCAGGACCTCAGGACCTCAGGACAGAGAGCCAGAATGGAGGGAAAGACCATGGCAGCTCTGTGTGTATTATTAATACACACACAGGGTCCTAAGTGGCTCCCTCGTGAATCTGTGTGATATGGGTCAACTTTCCCCAAATCTTACCATAGAAGAATGAGTGAGTCAGATTACATTTCTAGATCCATGAGCTAAAGATCCCATAGTTTATACTGGTGACCCAGAGGGGCCATCAAAGTTCAGCTCATGATACTCATCCATAACAGCTGCATCATTAGCTCCCCTCTGGTGACCCTGAATTTTACCCGATGTTGCCCGAGTCCCCAGATATTCCTGGGAAAAGCATCCTGCAGCTCCCTGCTCCTGGCTGTTCCCACATGGAGACCATGTCCCCATCCAGTGTCACCTGGATGCTCCCTTGGATCCGAGCTCCTTCCTGGCTGCACCACGACCCAGCGGGAACATCTGGGGAGCAGCCGTTCTGACCTTTTTGGTTCTGATGGCTGTCAGTGTTTCTGCGACAAAAAGAGCTTCCAGAAGCTGAGCATCACACCCCTCACCATGTCACGGCATATGACAGCCTGGAGCAGCCAGCTGGCCTCACTTTTGAGGTCCCTTCTAGCTGCAACTTTTTAGGGATGACAGTTGCAGGTCTGACTGTAACAAAATCATTTCTAGTGCACAAGAACCAGAAGGAGAGTGTTCCTTCGGGGCCTACCAGCTTTTGAAGTTTTGAAAAATAGAGCTGTTATTGACCTGAAGCTTACCTCTGAGCTGTTACCAGAATAAGGGAGACGCTAAACAAATTGGTGACATGGACAAAACCTAAGCAGCATAATGAGGCATCTCATTTGTGAAAAAATGTTAATAAGAGAATTACTGGGATTCAAAAGATGGTCCCAGTGAGACCAAACTTATCTATTCATTCATTCAAAGAAGATCTAGAGGTGCTTTTCTAACAAGGGGCTCAACTCACACATCTGTTTGAAAGTAATATAATTACAATTCTTAAAAATATCATATAATTGAAATATTATCTCTCTTTAATTTAGACTGGAGTTCCTTCCATTCAAACTAAATTGGTTCTCTTATGCCAGGGATATTTATGCTGGTTTCTTCCCCTGGTTCCATCACTCACAGTCTCTGCCCTGTTTCTTTTAAAGGTCAGTCCCTGAACTGGAAAAACTCCATCTTCCCACATTTCCATTTCTCTTCCACCCTCCGGAGGGGGGAAATTAGCAGTGAGAGATGGATACATGTAATCACATTGTAGATCATGATTTGATGCAGCGGCTGCAATGAACTACATACACTGGTGGCAGTGCCTAAAACGCAGACCAAATACATCCCTCCCAGACTGGCTGGCTCGTCAGCTCCAGGTGGACTCATCTTTAGAACATTTTAGACCTCAGCAGCTTTGTCTCTTTGGTGCTCCTGGAACTTTTCTTGTTTTCCCTTTTATAATGATCGCCCCGTCCTCCTGTCATTTAACCTCCAGTTCCCCACATCTGTACCTTTGTGTTTTCCCCCAGCTCTATTCCTCTATGTCCTACTGAAGAATCTTAAATATAGAAAACAATTAATAAAAATACTTATGGAATTGAAGTAGATCACGCAGTCAAACCCTTTATGCTGTAATGGGCAAGTCCATTCTCCACAGGGTTGAGTACACAGTTAGAGCTAGAAAGTGACACTTGGGCCATTTGACTTCTTAGTCCTCTCGGACATCACGCTGTACAGACCACCGTGGCTGTGGGCAGTGGTAAGGTCAGGTGACCAAAGAATACTGCGTTGTTTTTAGAGTAGAGGACTGAAGATCATCCATAGTAATGAAACCACTGCCCAAAATTTCAGAGTGTCCGTTAAATTATAAAATGGTCCCGTGACGGCTTGTGTCAAATGTCCCTCCAAAGCCTCATGCAGTCATAGTGCTTTTTTAGAAGTGGCTGAACCTAAATGTGTGCTGCTAGGATTAAGGGTGTGTGATTACTAAATTCCAGTCCACTGATTGGTTCGGCACATGCGTTCCGGTTAGGATTAAAGGAGTGTGTGTTACACCTGCCCTAGGGTGGGTAGCCTGCAATATAAGGAACGCAAAGGTCTGTCTCCCTTCGTTGCCTTTGCTGTCTTCCATCACCATGAACTGTTGCCCCTCTGCCTTGGAGCCAGCCAGTTGTAGACTAAAACCTCTACAAACTGTGAGCTAAATAAACCTTTCCCCCTTTAACTTTGGGTGCTGGGAATTTTGTCTCAGCAACAAGAGAAAAGTAGTTAAGACTTTCCTATTGGAAAAGGCCTTGGAAATCAAATATATTACTTTTACAAATCAGGAAAGTAAGACCAAAAGACATCAAGTTCCTTTTGTACTTCATTATGTCAGCCATGAATCAGGTCTAATAGAATTCTCTCTGTGCAAAAGCCCAAACCTGTTCCATAAAGAGAAACTTCAAATATGTTTTAATGAGGTCGGGATGCACATGAGATGAACTAGCCAAGCCCTTGCTCGTTCTGATCTTGTTACATTTGCCTGTTACCTGGATTTCTGGTTCGCTTGATAATTATGTATTTTTTAGACTACATTATTACTAGAATAATGCCACAGTTCCCACTAAGAAAACATTTCTTTGAAGCCAACAAGTGTGAACCCAGAGTGAGAGAGAGAGGAATTTGAAATCCTACATTTTTAGCATTCAGAGATAATTCAAGATAGTTCAAGTACTTTCTAAGTGTAAATCACCAAGCAAATACTCTTGCTACAGTGTTTGCCTACAAAAATATTTTACTGTTGAAATATGCTACATTGCCAAAATATTTTTGATAAAAAGCATTTGTATCAGTGGATTTTATACAGATACAGCCTGGCTTTAATGAGAGAGCCTAAAATTTAACATGAGTATATAGAAATTACGGAAAGATGATTAATAAGTAATTTATAGAAATCCATTATGTGAATGTTCATTAACTCAAAAAAACAGCAGAATGAGAGGAAATGGTTTTATATTATTACGATAAAGATTTAAATTATCTATGAAGAAGAACTTCCTGACAAATACCAGACTTGGTTACCAAAATGGTTTTGGAATTTCCTTTTCTAAAGTTTTCAAATTAATATAACTTCCTCCTTTTAAGACAAGGTAAGGAATTTTATTTTTGCCTTTGATTTTGGGTGGGTTCTTTGGTCAAGTTTTGAAATCGAGGTCAAAATTGGATGACATTCATTTGTAGTACTTTACAGAGCGAAGTCACAAAATGCAGCTCTAAAGGAACAGTTTTAAAGCAAACTCTGAGACACGTGAGCAAGGGAACCTAGGATCTCCTTCACAGGAGAGACTTCTGACTCTCTAAATAGAAGGGAGAGGAAGACTGAGGAGGAGTGGAACAGCTCTATCTAGATAGGGAAGGAAGAGCAAGCCGTATCAGTGTGTCCATCTTGGTGTTCTCTCCGGAGCCCCCGACTTCCCTAAACATCGATTTGGTCATGAAAAACAGACATACACCCACCCACTTCCTGAACGTATTGTTTTTCAAGGTCTTATGATATCTTGAGACATGAAAAACACTGTGAATTATAAGAGAAGCATCACTACTAGATGACCCTTTTAATTTAAAGCTCTTTCCCACAGTTTCTGTTTGCTTTTGGTTCTGCAAAGAGAAAACCAAAAGCTAAGGGTGACTGTATGTGAAGGGATTTCCCAAGACTGAAAAGGGGTGGCTCTGCACTTCATCAGGCATCGCCTTGCATTATCCTTTAATTGCCTCTTGTGCATAAATTTTACTTTTCCCCAAAGACTGGACTTCTCCAGGACAAAGACCTTGATTTTCATATCGTTCATACTGTCCAAGAGCCTAAGCCCAGGGATGGCACAAAGCAGTTCACTCAGAATAGTGGATCAGTTTATCTGGAAGGAGGGTGATACACCAAGACGTGCTGCACAGGACTCTGTGAATGACAGACAGAAAAGGGCAGCAGAGAAGGGCTAGCTTTGCACGTGCCATAGGCAACACAGGACATAACACAGTTTTAAGAAAAGATGAAATCCTGTTCTCAAAATCAGCAGGCTGAACTGCACCATATTAGCAAGGGCTTCTATTCCTTTGTGGGTTTACAGGTCTACCACTTAGCGAGTTGCGGCTACTGGTCCAAACATTTCTCAGACATGAACTCATTCAGTCCACGTAGCAGCTCCTAGCCATCAAACAAGGATTATTATTGTTCTCATTGTGTGATAAGAACATTAGGGCCTAGAAGGGAAAAGCAGTATCCAAGATCACACAGCCTCACTGGGATTTGAACCTGGAACGTCCGGTTGGAGGATTCCTGCTCTTAAATGTTATTCTGTTTACTAAGGAGAAAGAGGGAAGCGGAGGGGAAGAGGACAGCAAGAGCCGCCACCGTCAGCCTTCAACAGTTTCCATTTCTGCGCCCAGCCAGCTTTTCCATCTCCTAAGAAAAATACGGAGAAGGGAGGCGGGGAGAAGCTGGTGACCCATGAAGTATAGGGCTGAAAGGGAACTTCCTCACTGACCTCTGAGGGTTTGCTGACTGAACTAAAAAAAGACAGGTTAAGTAAGAGACAAGGAATACAGAGTTATTAACATTCAGAAGGAACAAAACCATAGCGCAGGAAAACATCCCAGGGGTGACTCCTCACTTATTAACACACTCAGGAACCTACACCGTGCCCCTTTGTTCTTCAGGAAGATACGAGGATGGGAAGTAGACAGTTTCCAGCAGAGTAGTAAGTGACAGTTCAGGGGACCTCGATGGGCTTGGATAACATACAATGATCTGGAACAAAGTCCCTTGCTAAGGGATCAGACAATGGAATGTAAATCATCCCGGATGGGGTCAAAATAAGGGACGATGGTGTGTGACAAGGTCTGTCCCGGTGTGTTGACAGACGTCGTCTTCCTTGTGTAACCTGAGTTGATTCTTCTTCCGTTACGACATTTCAGCACAAAGACTAAAAGTGATCACATTCTTTGGGTGGATCCTGCCAAGTCCGTCAGGAGAACTTTCCAGAAAGCCTTTCCCTGTGATTGGAGACACCACAAGGGAAGGTCAGAGGGACCTCGATTTTGAGGTAGTTCCCAAGGCCTCTAGGTACAACAAATCACCAGACTTTGGGGTGTTTTATCTGTGCCTCACCCAGAGCGTACATCTTACCCTTGGGAAGGCAGTACCGGGAGGTGGCCTGTGTCACTTCTCATGGCCACTGAGCAAAACTCAGTAACAAATGCACATCCCAGAGAGAGGCGGGAAAGTGTCTTCTTTAGCTGAGTGTATACACGCGCAGGTGAAATGTGATCGCTATGTCGAAAACACATTACTACAGGACTCCCTTCCTCTCATCTGGACCCCTGCTATGTGCCTGCTTAAACTGCCCTGCCCAAAGAGGACATCTTGGACCTTCCTGTCTACGACAGCAGGCTGATCACTCTCTGGACCTTACCGTACTTTATTTTTCTTCTTTGTACTTATCACGGTTTGTCACTTTATTTTTATTTATTATCTGCACCAATTCCACAGTTCATAAAAACAAAGACTCTTTCTTGTTCACTGCTAATATACTGGGCATCCAATTCTAAATGTTTATTGACTGAATGAAAGAAAAATGAGCAATGTTCTAACTTGTTTCCCTGCCTATGGTGCTGTATAAGAGGGTCTGGTTATCTTAACTAGCACCAGAGTTCATCTTAGGAAAGGAAGAAACTATCTTTCAGGATAAAAACATATTTTCTTGGGGTACCGGATAACACCCAACATCTGATATTTGAGCAAAATGTCGCTTCATGAACCACAGCATGGCAGAAAGGAGAAAACAGAAGACAGAAAACTAGGAAGATGAGAACCTTCGACATGTCAGAAATCATCCTGCACGTGGCCTGATATTTCATTAGCATCTACAATGCTGACAAATACTCACGCGAGTGGCTTTCTGCAGCCTAGGGAAGCAGTTGGGGTTTCCAACTGCACAGACTGGGAGAAATACAGAAATGGCAGACGAGGAGACCCACACCTAAGAACCGGAAGAGGCCTTGAAATGCAAATCCTTCCAATACTTCCAAGATTCCTGGAGTCCCCTAGGTGACAGCATGTGGGGACTGCGCAGAGTCTACCTTCCATGAGAACACTACGTGACTGATGGATGCTTCATGCCTCACCCACACAGGACGTCCTCCTCCACTGATCCCCTGGCATCACCAGTGAGTGACGACAGGGACTTGGGCCGGAAGGGATTAGAATCACAGCATCACTTGATTTTCTTCGCTAATGTTTCTTGGGAAGGTAAGCACTTTGGTTTCAGCAGAGGATGCAGAAAGGACAGCAACTTCCAGCTTTCTGCACCACCGCCTTCAGCAGCACCCTGCAGGCACGACTGGGCAGGGTGCAGTGCTTCTCTGTTCCCGGCCAGGTGACCCTTCGGCTCTGCCTGCCCCACTGCCTACTCTATTTTACCTTCGCAATATGCTCTTATCAAGCCAGAGTTAAATTTTTCTTCAGATCAGAGTGATTAGCACAAACCCTTTGCGTTTTTTCTTTTTCTTTTCCTTTGTTTTTGGTACCGGGGATCAAACTCACGACCTCGGCTTGCCAGGTAGACACTTATGCTGCTGAGCTAAATCCCCGTCAAACCCTTTGCTTTATAATGTTATGTTAGGCATTGAATTTTAGGAATGCTAATGAGTATAAAAAGCATTAGAGGGGTTCTGGGAACAAATCTATATAGTGTTAACGATAAATCTTAAAGAATTGCATGTTCATGGCAAGTCCCATGTTCCCAGATACCTATTGTGGAACAGAAACCCCTCCAAAATTTAGTGACAAAACCCAAGTGGTTGTGTCATTCTATTACTCTTCTTTCTGCTCCTGTGGTTAACATATTGAGAAAACCCTAGGGCCACTTCTTACTGACCCCAGGCTTTGCAAGGCTTTGGAACTCCAGAGCCCAGAGGGAAAGATGTATGGAGCAGCTCCCTTGGCTTTCTCTGCTTCTTTAGTTGCTGGGAACAAGGACTTCTTTTCTGCAGAGTCATTGTTCCAGGATTCCCGTCACTGTGGTGACATCCAAGAAGGCCAGGATGATGGTGTGGGCACTGAGCTGCCTCTGGCTTAAGACTTATGGTAAAGAGCTAGGGAAAACCTCTGTGGTTCACAGTGGGAAACCACATACATCTTTGGACCAAAGCCCCAGCCCGTAATAAAGTAGATGTTTTCCTGAAGTGACCTCTGCTTATGGGACTTAATACCTGAAGCAGCGACAGGCAGCTGGTGGCCAGCTAAGGAATCAAAGCTCGCTGCCCTCGGCATTTCATCCAAGTCTACCCTTAGTTACAATCTTCTACGTCCAGGAGGGCCTTTTTACATAGGTCCTCATCAGTCCCATGATTACAACGTTGTTCAGCAAAGCACGCTGTTGCAGGACATCAAAATACCCACTAATGAATCGATCCCTCCTACACATAGTTCCCAAAAGACACACTCTAAATCCACAAAAACGATTACCTCTGAGGAGGGGGGAAGGAGATGCAATGCAAATGACAATCCAAAGGGCCTTAGCTTTATCTGTAATCGCCCTTCAAAAGAAGAGTGTATTTGAATCATAGCAGATTATTTCCCAGAGTGGCTGTCACAGTCTCTCCCATGCTGCTTTGCTTCTCATAAATTCACAGACTCTATTCCCCATCCCCCCCCCTTAAATCTGAGCGTGGCCTGTGTGTGACCTCCCCAGACCATAACACATGGTGGAAAGGACAACCAAAACTTCCGGCCTCTAGTCTCAAGAAGTCCTGTTTCTACTCCCTTGGAATGCTAAGCACCAGAGAAAATCTGATTTCCTACCTGCAAAGACCAGGTAGAGACTCTGTGTCAATACAAGATGGAGGAGCGAGGCCAGTGAAGGACCAGACCTGCAAGAGGCCAAGCTGGATTCCTCTGTCCAGGCTACAGCTGAGTGAACCCGCTAGGTGGAGATGACTCAGCCAGCTGAGCCCTGTCGCACCAGAATCATGAGGAAGGAAAACTATTGTCACTTAAGCCCCTGAGCTGCAGGATATTTGCTACATAGAAATCAATTACTGATATATTATTTGTGCTACTCAAAACTGGTTTAAAAAAATAAACTCATAAACAAGTCTGCCTTCTTGTTTAGTGAGCATTTCTCCTCTCTCCACCTCCCATCCCATGTCTCTAATGTCCATAAACATCCAGCTAATGATACAGCATCCAACAGTGCAATGCAACGTCAGTGCAACTCAAGGCAGAATCAGGGCGAGGGACCCTAATGTGCAGTGGCAAACCTTGCAATGTGTGCAGGAAGTCATGACATTGATGAAGGCAGGCTTGGAAAAGCCCTTAAATCACAGACAACTCCACCAACAAAGGAGATGCTGCAGCTGGAATAGTTCACATTTTGAAGCACAAATCCACATGGAGGATGGCACATTGAGTGCTTCTAAGGGGAAAGATTTGAACGTCAAAATTTCAGAGAGGTCCTCGGAAAATTGATGAAGCCCTCAAATATTTTTGAAATGATGACACTTTCTATGATTTTCACACAGAAATCAAATACAAAAGGACACGAGATCATGATACTGTGAAATTTTGATAGAAAATTATACTTCTCCAAAGGAATGTTTGATGGATGCATCTTTTGTTCCAGTAGTGAACACATCCCTGCCCAATTAAATTTTGTGAAATGTGCGGCAAATTAATTTGAATAATTCTTTCATTTTTTTAAAAAAAAAGATAAAGTCCCATTCAAATCTTTTCATGTACTTTTGGTCTCTATTTTTGAAGAAATCCCTGTAAGTGGCTTGAGGGGTGCCAGTTACCTGAGGAATCTGGGGACCTCTGCAAATGTCTTTAAATCACCTTCCTCACTAGCAGAGGTGCTCATTGAAGGCAGTGTCTGGGCTAGTGCTTTGTGAAAATTCTCTGGACCCTGCATATTGCAGAGGATAGGAATTCAATACATGTGACACCAAAGGACCTGTTGATTGATGAGCTGACATGGAGACGTTGCCACTGAAGAAGGACATCGTCTCATTATCAATCTTTGATCCAATATGAGTTGGAATTTGTTCATAGAAGGCCTGTTGCAAACTTCCTGGTGAAAGTACATTCGAAGGCCAGACACATTTAAAACCAACCCAAGCATGGAAAGTTGTTTTCGGAAATAAGTCTCGAATCCCGAGAGGTCCAATAAGGATGGCTGCACCTGAGGGTGTGTGTGCCGCTTCACCGAGTAGGAGGACTTTGGAAATGTCAGATCTGAGAGGCACTTACCTGTCCGGCAGCCAGGCACACTACCAGGCATGTGTCAGTGAGTGCCAGGCAGGAAGAGGCATCTGGGGAAAATCTCTCAGCACGGATTCAAAATCAGTTAAAACAAGCCAGCAGGGCAGGCGTGGTAGCGCCGTAAATCGACACGGTTAGAAGGCAGGATGTCTCCTGTCGGTCTCATAAAAACAAAGCAAAACAAACAAACAAAAGCCTAGAGTGGAAAATAGGTGGCCATTCAAAAATTTTCCGTCTTTAAATGTTCAGTGGGGAATAAGGGAAGGGGAAAGAGGGCGTGGAAGAAAGGAGGAAAACAAAAAAATAGAAAGGAAAAACTGGAAACAAAGCTTTCCTAAACATGAAGGGGCGGAGGGGTCGAAGGGGGGCGGCTGGGAAAAGGCAAATCAAGGTGCGTTATGTGCACGTTCAAAGGCCCTATATGCACGTGATCATTATGCACATCTCAAGTCCACCAGTAGAATTAATTTTTAAAGCATTAAAAATATCACTTATTAAAAACCGCCCCATCTTTTCCGTGGGAACGGCGCACAGCCTTCCTTCTGTAACAGCGCCTCAGCCTCGGTTCTTTCACTGGATTCTGCACCCCTCGTTCCATGTTCCATGCGTAAGCGGGCAGTAAGAAGCGAGCCGTGTCCACCTCACTCTCAGAGTGCTTTCTTTCCGTTCCTCTGGAATGAGAGGCTAACACACAAACCCGGCTGCGCAGATCCCTGAACTCTGCCCCTCCCAGGAGGGCCCCGGGTGTTCTGCAACCTATCAGTCCGTTCTGGGGCAAACGCAAACAATACTTTCCGTTTCCATAACTTGTATCCAGGAAAAAAAACAGACTCTGAAGCAAGTGTAGCAGCCAGAGAAAAGTTTACTGGCTCCAGCCAATCGCAGCCGGTGGAGCTGGGCCAAGTTAGCATGTTTTCCTCCGCCTCTGGATGAAGTCATGACTGAAATATGGCATTGAACTTATTTTAAAAAGGGAAGGGGAGTCGGAAAGGCAGCGGAGCGCTCCGTGCGGCGCAGAACGCGGTGAGGAAGTGTGTGCAGGCTCGGAACGGAACGCTGAGTGGTTCTCAGCCTGTGACCCTCGCCTCCCTCTGGGTGGAGCAGGGCCTTTAAGAGCAGTTGGAATGCAGTTCCCCTGATCAGCTTAGCCAGTTGTTGCCTGTCTGAACCCCTGCCAGTCCTGGGGAGCCGTGCTCAGGGCCGAACCCGAAGGCCTCCTTCCACACCCTGCCCTCTGCTCCTGTGGCCCCAGGGCGATCAGCTCCCGGGGAGGAAGGCCGTGTCCACCTGTCCAGCCATGGGAGAGGACGAAAGGTTCCAGCACCCGAGCTCCGACCTGCGCCCAGAGAAGCTTTCGAGCCCCAGCCCCATGCCCTCCTCCACTCCGAGCCCCAGCCTGAACCTGGGGTGCACGGACGAGGCCATCCGGGACAACTCGCAGGTGAACGCCGTCACGGTACACACGCTGCTGGACAAGCTGGTGACCATGCTGGACGTCGTGCAGGAGAACCAGCACAAGATGGAGCAGCGGCAGATCAGCCTGGAGGGCTCGCTGGAGGGCATCCGGAATGACCTCGCCAAGCTCTCCAAGTACCAGGCGTCCACCAGCAGCACGGTGGGCAAGCTGCTGGAGAAGGCGCGCAAGGTGGGCGCGCACACGCGAGCCGTCCGCGAGCGCATGGACAGGCAGAGCGCGCAGGTCAGGCGGCTGGAGGACAACCACGCGCAGCTCCTGCGGCGCAGCCACTTCAAGGTCCTCATCTTCCAGGTGGGTGTCCCCGCCCGCGCCTGCCGCATGCGTGGTCTTGCGCCCCGCTTCACATCTGCCCTGTCTATCACTGGATCGCACACACTGGGTATTGTTCCCTGTGTGCCTGCAGCAGGCGAGCGTGAAATCCACACACAGCTGTGGGAATTTCCCGGCCACTGCAGCCTCCACCAAGGCAAACGCCCCTGGGGTTGCAGACCCGGCTCCTTCCCCAGCGAGCACCTGTGTGCCCTGTGTGCAGGTGCGAGGACCTGCAGGTGCATTAGGAACTCGGGGCTCTGGCTGAAACTATTAGCCAGATGGGGCTGCAAATTAATTCAGTGGCTTTTTATTAACTCTTTGCGGAAATGAGATAATCATAGGCATGTTTTGTTTTGTTTTGTTTTGTTTTGTCTTAACCATGAAGTCAGGCTCATAACTGCTTCAACTATGCCTTTTTGCAAAAGGCCACCGATGTTTGGGGACCAGCCAAATGGAGGATTGATTCCATTAGAGTTGAATTAGCCCTGTTCTTTTAAGAGTCATTTGGGCAAAGCCATCTTCCCGAGTTCTTTTCTAGCAAATGATGTACTAAAAATGCAGAGCATAACTCTTCACAAACATGCTAGCTATGCCTCTCGTTGTGAAGAGAGACCACACTGTAAAGGAAAATCGAAGGAGTGTTATCAGTTACAGTCACAAAGGCTGGTCTTGAATGTTTTCCCCTTCAAAAGGTTGCCTTGGAATAAAAAGGCCACTTAATTTTTTTTAATGCATCAATGATGCAATTAATGTACCAAGAGGCTATTTGGGGACAGGGAGACTCGGTGAGGCTATTCTGCCAAGCGGTGGGCATTTGTGATTCCAAGGACGGCCCTGCTTGACGTTGGAAGCCCTTCCGGCCGGGAGGAACCCGGCCAGCACAGAGCCCAGGAAGCAACCACTGTCCTGCCGCAGGGCTGTCTCTTTGGGATGCATGAATGAGGGGAGTTTCAAAGCTGTGGAGGGGAGAGGCTCCATCCCAGTGTCCCACTGTGAAAGGCGCACAGGGCAGGCTTTCATCTACCGAGAGAGACTTAGAGATCAGGACTTAAATCAAGGCAGCCTTCTTTTTCTAAATGAATCCACTCTGCCAAGTTGGAAGCAGAGCCTTCCTTTCCCCATAAAAGGAAGGACTCATCACGCTGCTGTCTTGTCCTCCCCACGTCGCACTTGAGTGTGAGGAAGGTTTGGGCAGCCCGGGTTCTCCTGTTCCTTACAGGCTTTGGCAGCCAGGAAACTTTTTAGCCTTTAATGCACATGCAGTAGGCTTTCATGCACCAGATTTGCTAGAAATAGATGCGGGAAGCCATATGAGAGCCTTGCTTTATTAGCCTAAAAGATATTAGAAATCTGAGGTCTCAAGCCATTTCTCAATTAAATAATGGTCTCCAAACAAAGCCAAGCATGCACAGACCTGTTTAAATCTGAAGTCACCAAAGGAAATTTCCCTCCTTTCAATATAAAGTCAAGGAGATTATCTCTTGTCTCATCCTTCAGTTAAGGAAAGAGAAAAATGCATTTATCTAGTCAAGGAAAATCACAGTTTGTCAGGGTTGGGTTTCATTTTGTTTCGCCAGGGATGTTCTGCAGATGTTGGGGGCGGGATGAGGAAGATGTGTGACAAGAGCTCGAGAGAACAGTGAATCTGACATTTAAAAAAAACTGTTGGGGAACGTGCAGGCAGGTGCTGTTGTGGAGGGTCTGATGTGGTCACCTGTTTCATCACAGTGGTTGACAGGTGTGAAATTGCAGCCAGAAATGGTGGGAATTCTCCACACAGTGAGAAAAAGCTGAAGTGACGCTCACGTCAAGGGAAGTGAAGAGAATCTCAAGCAAGGTGTTCAGTCTCCACCCTACCGTCAGCCCCCGGGACACTTGTAAAAGCATATCAGGAGGCCGGAACTAGAAGCGGGGAGCTGGGTCACTCTTGAGTCATAGGAGAGCCTTCATTTGCTGTAGGAGATGAGAAATCTCAGCTCTTAAGGATTTGCTCCATGACTGTTTAGAAAAACAATCATCCCTAATGGAAAGGTTGCTGTTTCTCTTGTCCTCTCTCACCATAGGGTTTTCAGTAGGGCAGTGATTATGCCCATGAGTGAAACAGTAAGTTCTGTTAGAGAGTGATCCATGCAACACTGGTTATATGGATAAATGTTGGAGTCACACAGATACTGGTTCAAATCCTAGGTTCATCACTTGTCAACTGTGTGACCTTGGACATATTGTGTAGCTTGTTCAATCCGTCTCCTCAGCTATGCACTGAAGAAATTAATAAAAGCAAAAAGTTTATGTACTTAAGCCCTACATACACTGCTAAGCTGCTTTCTGTACATTAACTCCTGCAGCCCCAATTTACAGATAAGGATACTGAAATTCAGGGATGTGTGTAAGTTGCCTGCCTACACCTATTTAATAGTCAAGTGGTGAAGCTGGGATTCAGATTCATGTTTAATTGGTCTCTGAGTATGTGCTCTTAAACGCTAACGCTTCCTCTCTTGTCTCTCTCTTAGTGGGTAAAAAACAAAGGAAAGAACACTTAAAACAGGACAGCCTGGCAATGGTACAAGTGCCCACTGAGCCAAAGCTAGATCTGGAATCATTTGCTCGGGAGGGAGGCCACATTTTACCCGGATAGGAACACAGTGGTGCCTCGGTTCACAAACTTAATTCTTTCCACAATTCTTGCTGCAAACCAAATTGGGCAAGAACCAAATCAAATTTCCCCATAAGGTAACATTGAACCTAATCACTGGATTTGATTGGATTGGTGGAAAGAATTAAGTTTATGAACCGAAGTACCACTGTATGGGTCATGGGCCAAAATGGACACCACCCTTCCTGGGATTGTCAAACTAATACTCCGCCTGTGCTTATTATGATTAAAACATACCCCAGTGCTATATGTCATATGTGTACTGTCATGTGGAAATTAGCATTGTGTCACATCCTCATGAAAGGAAAGGACTCTCCCCCAAAAAACCCTTCCAGTAGCAGCCCAACCTTCACGGTGTGACACAAGGCTCTGTTCCCAGACCTGCAGGGAGTGGGGAAGGCAGAGAGTCTGCACCTTTAAATACTCACTTCTACTCCACTGGAAGTCTGCCAGCATCCCCCTTACTAAAATCCATTAATTTTCTATTTTAAGACAAGAAAAAGATGTGGAAATGAGAGCAAAAAGAAAAACTGTTCCCTGTCTTGGGCATAGATATAGCACTGAGAAAACTACATTTCCAGTTTGTGCAGTCTTGTCGGGTCCTCTGAAATCTACAGGGGTGTGTGTGTGTCTGTGAGTGTGTGTGTCTGTGTGTGTTGGTTTGTTGGCTGATTGGTTGGCCAGATAGTTACATATTTGCATTTTTTAATTCCAAAATGTCGTTTTTAATTTGTTCTTAATTTGTCCTTCTTGAAACGTGTCATTAATTTATTTATTGAAATCTAAGCTGAACTTAACCATGTCATTGTAGCTGTTAGGCATCTAATTCCTTAACTATTACATCAAATTATAACCAGTAGCATCTAAAACTGGGGAAACATTCATCTCCCTTTCAACAGTTAAATAATTTTTTTGAGTCCTAATTAAGCTCACCCAATTTCCATTTTAAGTTTCTTGGTCAGAGCTTCAGACCCACGTTTGAATTCAAAACCCTTTGTTGTGGCCCAGTCTAAATGAACTAAGACTCATAGACATTGCTTATCAAAAAGAAAGTGTTAAAGAAAGACAAGCACTAATACTCCGCCTGTGTGCATGGCTATCTTTTATTTAAAGTGGAATTTGTAAGGCTGAGAATTTAGCTCAGAGGCATAAGCGCCTGCCTTGCAAGAGTGCAGTCATGAGTTTGATCCCCGGTACCAAAAAAAAAAAAAAGGAATTTATGGAGAATATCAGTGAATTTACAGCTAAGAGTAGATTTTCTGTGGTGGTTGAAGAGCTTTGAATTTCTCCGGAAGTATGGTATCTGTCACTTATGCCCTCTTAGTTTCTAGCAATGATTATTTGTAAAAAACATTCGGGAATCATTTCAGACCCAGAGAGTAAAATGAGTGTCCTCATGATCTGCTCGCACTTCCCTCCACATAAAAATTGTGAAATTGGGCAAAAAGCGTGGCAAGGTTAGCTGGCCGCGGTGGGTCCCTCCTTGGAGCTGGGCCCATCCGTGTGCTCAGATGTTCTTGTTTCTTTCGATAAAATCAGAACCCTAGCAAAGTATTCTAAGTGTAATCTTTTTGGAATGATTTTAAATTGATGTTTAAAAGACTTTTTTTTTCAAAGCCACTACTTTAAAAACTGTAAAATTATACGGGCTTGAAAAAAAATGGAGCCTAAATTATTGTAGATGTCTTCATCACATTGATTAACTCTGCCACGATGGGATATCTGTCTTGATGTGTTACTTATCCAGTGTCCTTTCAGTTTATGAAAATAAACCAAATACCAGCTCCTCTTTTTACTATTTACACTTATTCAATGTTAGCATCGCCCCAGGCACTTTGAATGAATAACTGATTACTGTTGGTATTTCTTCGAAAAAAATCATTACCTTGTCTCACGTATTAAAAAACCCCACATCCTTGTCAGATGCAGCTCTTCCAGCCAATGTTTCAGCTTCTATTATTTTGTTATCTGTCTCTATTTGAACTCAGTGAATGAAAACTGTTCTCCAAAGCAACCCGGGACCTATCATTTTGATTCTTGCATGACAGAAAACGCTTTTAACATAAGTGCATTATGGAATCACTGCAGATTGTTAAGGTTTTTTTGTAGAGTTACTATCACACAATCAACTATTTCAGAGGTGGCATTCACCTTAATAATCATTTAATTTAACTTTCTTTTGTATCAAAGAAGCAGAGGCCCTGAGAAACCAAGTGACAGCCAGTTTCTGTTTTATTAATAATAGAAATTACAGAATGGAATTGTGAAATGAGTATAAACAAACAGCATAATCCCACGGTGGGAAAGTTCATGTTCCCTGGGTTTTCTGTATCACATGTTAAATAATTCAGTGTGATTCGGGTTTTGTTTTGTTTTGTGTTTTCTATGTGTAACAAAGAACACCTAACCAGTGTGATTTTAAAAAAAAAATTGAACCCTTGATAACACTGAAAAGTAATGAAACTTTTAAATCCTCCAGACTGTGAAAGACTGCTCAGGGATTATAACTAATGCATTTTATTCTTATGACTTGCTGATTCCACAGCTGCCCTGGGGGTGCAGTGCTAATCAATGGCCTTATCCATTTGGCAATCTATACCTCAGAAACACAAACTGGAGAAAAACATCAATGTGTCAAAGAGACCTATAAATCAGTGTCGGGTGGGCACGGTTCCATTTCAGTAACCAGTATTTAGAGGTTGTTGCATAAAGCAAAGACCATGGACCCACACTTAGGGTCTTCATATCCCTCCAGGATGTTCCTACATCCCTGCAGGACCAGGACATCCTGTGACATTTTTGTGTAGCAATAAGAACGATAAGTTACTGGCAAGAAAACAAGTTACTGGCTTCTCTAACCTTAGCCAAGCACACAAGTGAGTTAAAGTTGATTTCCTTTTCTAACACTAGTCATGGAGTCTTTTTCTAAAAAAGCTGCATCACTGTATTTGTTCAGAGAAGATTCGTGTCCATATGAAGTGCCCGGCACGGTGGCAGGTTTCTCTGTATTTCTGTTTCTGTGCACGCCTGGGACTGTGAGTTCACAAGAGCCCATATAAATAGCAAACAAGCTGAGATGCAGGAGAAAGCTGCTTCTCCAGAGTTCTTTCCACACCTTCTCTCTTTTATGCTGCAAGCATATCTGTCATATACGTTTAAAGGTGAGACCCGAAGGGAGTTTGCAGGAGCCACAAGCCCTAAGTAGACAAAGGGGTGCAGAGCAGGGTGAGCAGTGGCGGAGGCAGGGATGTATGCTTGACCCTTGCCCTGAGAGAGCTGCCAGTCTGGGGCCGGTGAGACCCAGTGGATCAAGAGTTCGACCACGAGAGCAGAAAGCAGAAGTGTCACCTCCCTCATAGGTGAACACTATCAAGATGTGTGTGTGTGTGTGTGAGAGAGAGAGAGAGAGAGACAGACTGACAGACAGACAGACACACAAAGAGGGCTGCATACAAAGGCAGGCATGCAGGTGAGACTTGGCACCTTGGGGAGAGGTTAGGTCCAGAGGATCCATTATCCGAGGTTCAGCTTGAATTTCTACCACCATGACACATCCTCACACTCAAACACCAGGCATAGGTCTTGCAAAAGAAGAGATCTTGAACAGCAGCTCTGTTTTTCCATTTCTGAACTGTGGAGACGTGTTTAGACAGTCACACGTCCCTTTGTAAAAAGGGAAGGCTTGCCTTCAGCGTGGATGCCATCAGAAGCCGTAATGTCAACACTGTCCGGTAGACAGGACATAAAATAGTGCTTTGGGTAATCAAAATGACAGCAGGAGCCCAGCACTTAGCCAAGAAGACAGATCTCGCACCTTTCCAGTTGCATAAAGATCCATCCTGCCCATTCTGGATTATCTCTGTTCCTGCTCCACTCGTTTCCATGTTTGGCTCTAGTGTAAATTTGCCTGGCATTTTACAAAAGAGCTTTCTCCTGCGTTTCCCACCTTCCTGCCACAGTCCCAGCCCTCACCTGCCACCATACCTACCACAGGTCACCTCTGTTCATGGTCCTCCGAGGACAGGTGGTAAGACTTAACAGCAACTATACTTTGGTAATAATAAAAATTCACCTTGCGGGAAACAGCTTCAGTTTAATCCTTTTAGAAGCGCAGTATAGAGCTACTTTTTGTGAGACTGAAGAAAGGGAAATTATCAAATTTTTTATTTTTGATTACCCTGAGAGTTACACTTTACAAAATGTACCTCTTCTCTGATAAACAACCCCTATTTTTACAGTTTTATGTCTGCATTTCTACTTTCCTCACTGAGGCCTCTTAAGAACATTTCACTCAACTTTTGCTTTCTTCTTTTCTGGCAAGCAACATCTGTCAGACCTTTCTGACCCTCCTGTCAAGCCCCAGGAGGAAGTTGCTCTGGACCAATCACCAGAGTCCAGCCAGTTCCAGAGTCTGCCTCTCTTCAGGGATACTCATCTATGGAGAACGAAACTCATCCTCTAGAAATCACTGCCCTCTCGGGCCTTGAGTTTTCCCGATTTCCCAGGGGCACCAGCATTCAGCAAACTTCTTTCCACATACAGAGCTGGGCGCATTCTTTGGTAGTGCTCAAGCCTTCCTGGCAAGAAGCAATCTCCATTCCAGCCACCCCTGCCCAGCATTGCTCAGCTAGCTGTGGGGCTGCAGATGTGAAGCTTCGGTGGAGAACAGAGTCAGAAGCTCCCACCCTCATGGGGCTTCCTAGCAACACAGCAGCAGCCTCAGCCTGAAGCAGGACAGAGCTGCTCTCTGCCAACTCCCCCTCACCAGTGACACGTGGTGGCCCTGTGCTCCTTTCCCTGTTCTGCTCTGTCCTTTCTTCCATGTTCCTAACCCTGTGATTAGGGTGCGCAGAGACCTCAGGAAACACAATGTGTAACAGCTTCACTCTAGGATGGATTCACTTGGCCCCGCCCCTCAGCGTTTCACCTCTGCTCGAGACCTTCCCCTCCGTGTCTAACCAATTCCTGGGAAGGATTCCATACGAGTGTGGGTGTGGGGCAGACACAGGTCGCTTTCAGAGCTCAACAATCATGGCATGAGTGGGTAAGGAGAAGGGTTTTAAAAGCTTCTGTATCACATCAAGAATATGTTCATTTAGACTTTGAGTCAAGAAATTAAAAATACAGTCACACTCTTACAGCATTTTTTAAATAATAAACCAGTTTTGCTGACTTTTCATCAATCAATCAAAATTGCACCATGATAAAGGAAGTTCTTACCCTTAACATGAACTTTGCGTGAAGTTTGGGTCCCATGTGGACTTTTCAGTGCACCAAGTCTGGTTAGTTTTCCAACTGAAAGTGTACTTGGTAGCCCAACATGTGCCCAGGTCACCTTCAGGCCCTGGTTCCAGCAGGGTGGCTGGGTGCTGGGGAGCAGGGTTCCTCTGACAAGTGTGCAGAGCCCTCCGGTCCCTAGAGCGCAGCTGGGACGTTGCTCGTTTGGGTCAAATCCTCCAGATCAGACCTGGCAGAAGCTGAGACCCAAGGAGATTAAGCAGTTTGCTGAAGCTGCCCAGCCAGTTAGACTCAGGCCTCCTGCCACACATCCGATTGCTGCCCCCAGGGGCAGTGTGCAGGCACTTGTGGATGGCTGGGGGTTCAGATCTGTCAGGATTCAAATCCCCCCCAGGCCGATGGTGCAGGGACGTTCCTTTTGCAGTCTGGAGGCAAGTTCTTGGGCTCAGCCCAGGGGCAGTGGGAGCTGAGAGGCCAGGGGACAGGGAAGAGGAGGACAGCTTCCTGAGTTTATCACTCTCTGCTGGAGGCAGGGGTCAAAGCAGGCATCCCTAGGGAACCTCTGTTCAACAATAGAGGTTTCCTATGCTGTGCCTGCTAGAATCATCTCTCTCACTGCTCCACGAATGACCCTAATACCTCATTCCTCTTGTTAACTCCCCCAAAGGATATCCTAAAGGTCCCCCAGTGAGCAGCTCCCCCAGGAAGGCAAACCCTTGCTCCTCAAATGCTAAATGTCATCAGCAAGCTTACATGTGTGCCTCCAAGCCCGTGGTGAGAGTCATTAAACCTTTACTTGATGTCTAGTTGGAGAAGGATCCTCACCAAGACTGTCTGTGCACCTGCACTGGTAGACTTCAGGTTTCTGCCCTACCCCTGTCTCTGATGGTCCAGCTGGACAACCAGGCTCTCTTGCAGTGAGACTGAGGCAGGATCTGAGCCCTCTGACCTGGAGGGAGGGTAGGAAAGACAGGGCCCCCGGGGTCACAGTGGAGTAACTTACTTTAGCTCCTCTATCGAAGTGGCTTCCTGGTCTATCTGAGTCACAGCCCACATCCCCGCCTGCTGTCACTGATAGAGCCTTGGCCAGCTGCCCTCTTGATATTCCCAACAGGCAGGCACTGGCTCTGGTTCAGGCTGAAGGGGGAAGACTTGACCAGTGTAGAATGGACCCTTCCCATTCTAGAAAACCAAAGCTGCAACTCCATGTCTTACCACTTGCGTTTCCCAGAACACTGACACAAAGCACAGCAGTCTAGGCCTCTTTGTGAAACGTGCCATTAACGCGAAACCTGCATGGTCACCTTTTCAGGAGGAACACGAGATCCCCGCCAGCGTGTTCCTGAAGGAGCCGGCCTCGGGCGCTGTGGGAGGGAAGGCCGAGCTGGAGGGAGAGAGCCAGTCCCTGGAGGGCGCGCTGCACACGGTGGACCTCTCCTCGGAGGACGAGTTGCCCCGAGACGAGGAGGCCCAGGAGGACAGTGCTGAGGACAAGACGGAAGAGAGCAGGGCGGAGAAACTGAAACGCTCCAGTCTCCGGAAAGTGGACAGCCTCAAGAAAGCCTTTTCCCGCCAGAACATCGAGAAGAAGATGACCAAGCTGGGCACAAAGATCGTCTCCGTAGAAAGGAGAGAGAAGATTAAGAAATCTCTCACTTCCAATCCCCAGAAGGCAGCGTCTGGGGGGAAAAGTTCTCCTTTCAGTTTTGGAAGAAAGAAAGTGCGAGAGGGGGAAAGCCCAGTGGAGAATGAGACCAAGTCAGAAGAGACGGTGTCCAACGACCCGGAGGAGGGCTCCTTGGCAGAGGGTGTTTCCGCAGCATCGCTGCCCAGTGCACTGGCCGAGGGGGAGGCGGAGAAGGTGGCCCCAAGAAGGAGCAGCTCAGGGATGGACAGCAACGTGGACCCGACCATCGTGGAAGATGAGGAAGAGGAGCCGGAAGCCTTGGAACAGGCCCAGAATATACACTACGAGGACAGTCACCTGTTGGCCACAGAACGGGCAGCTGCGCTGCAGGTGGACCAGAGCGCCTGAGCACGGCTGGACCTGGGGCAGACTCCCCCTGTCCCCAGCACCGCTGTGCACTGTCACCTCCGGGCACGAGCTCTGGCCTCCCCCCAGCAACACGCACGTAAGCATGAGACCAACAGGACAGCCCGTCAAGGGCTCCACTTAGTAGGCTCTCAGGGTCCTTTCTGCAGAATTCCTCCAAGACTTCCGGAGAAAAGGACCAGAGCAATTAAAACTCAATCCATTTGGCTGAGTCAGGGACACTGAAGACACCCAGATACCAGGCACGAAATGCGATTTGTTTTTCCTTCAGCTTGCTGCATTGCGTACCAGTGACAGAGTGAATGTCTGTGGCCCTCTGTGAATCTAATGATTGTTCTGTACGTGTGTGGTGTTAGGATACGCTTCTGTGTGCAAGCTAAACACATAACTATAGTTTCAAGAAGAAAACACTTTATAAAAGACAGAAGGGTTATTCAGTTAATAGAAACCCATTGCTTTATTGGAAATGAAGGAAACATTGAGAGACTGTGATAGCCAGTTAGTGATCTTGGACAGGGGTCAGATCAGGCTTATGAAAGATGAAAAGAAAAGAAGAAGAAGAAAAAGTTGGGAAATAAAAGAAATGGGAAGTAGGGATGTTAGAGACGCTGAAGGGAAAGAGAATAAGCATGAGCTACAAGTGAATTACTTGCAATATTAAGCTTAATTATTTTACTCTTTAACTAACATTAATTAAGAAGTCGTATATCCTGGAATAGCAGGTTCTTTCCTCACAATACTTTTATTTTCTAATATTTTTAAATAATATAACATTTTACAGTGCTGAGCCTGTAGGGGCTTTTCCCTTCATAAATAAAAGGCATCACAAATATTTCTTTAAAAAAGTTCAGAAGGGTGCCATCTCTTTAAAAGTGGAATGAATATAAATCTTCAAAAAATAATTCATTCTATGTCTTTTTGCAGGATGCTGGATAGTATTCTCTAATTTTCCCCAAATTTGGAATAACCTTTCCACTCCAAACAATGTAAGTTTACAAGATGTTGAAATACACAAGTCTGGGAAGAGAAAAAAGGTTTTTTTTTTTCCTTTTCTGTATGTAATGGTAATTTTATTCCAGGCCATATTTTATTTATACATTAATTTCACTGAATATTAGCATGTTTCTTAACTTCTTAAAGCACACTAGTGTTTTATATATGCATACACATTCATTCAGACAGGGTAGTTTGTACTGCTGCCTAACATTATACTAAAATATTGCTTTATCTATTTTTAATTACAAGATGCTAACATTTGGTTAATTTATAGTTTAAAGATAGTGAAACCAGAGAGCAAGTTCTCTACCTTTCATAGGTACCACTATGAGGACTGGTATGAGGAGAGGTTACCCACACAACATTAACAAACTGCTTGGTTTTTAATCAAAGCGATAGGATTAACAAAATGTATGGGTGGTATAACCTATTCAGCTATGTTCTTAATTTGCAATAATGTTACCCCAAATACTGGATTGTTGAATTAACAATGGCTATGTTAAAGAAGATTAAATAAACTAAAAACTAAAAAAAAAGTCTACAATATCGGTTTTTGGCAGAAAGATTTTACAACAGGCAAGAGGAATTGATTTTTAAACTCTCCTCTGAATGTAGCAGTAATGTTGATTGCTTCGGTCTTGATTTCTCCTATTAACTCTGCTTCTTTTTTGCCCTGATCTCATTTAGAAACCCAACTCTCATTCTTCAAATTTAACTTTCTTGACATTACTCGGCCAGCTCTGGAGATCATCTGAATTTATTGCGGTAGCTTGATGAATTTGATGGTTCCATCTGCGTTTTTATTGATGGTACCAGACCTTATAGTCCTTTAAATGGTCCTGCAAACATGAGTTTACTGCACTGTACATTCGGTTTATTCACCCAGATATCAGCCTTTGTCTTCTACTGTGCCACGGACTGGGTAGAAACTTAATTTCGTGCCGGGCCCGAAGCATGCCTGCCCGTTTAACCTCTGCAGAGTTGCAGAGGAGTTGCTGTCACTTCTTGCCCTGAGCAGCTGGGGGGAATCCAGAGCTAATGCCACATTGACATTCCCTTTTCAAAGAAATGCTTTTTCCATTTGTTCTTATAAATGAGTTGCTTGTCGGTAGAAAATGGCACTCTGGCATCTTTCTACATTTCACTGACAATCACATTTTATTCTGTGTTCCACATCTGAAGCATTAAAATACTAAGCAATAAAACAGAGAATTAAAGCCAGATAATTGTTGGGAAGCACATCCTGTAGGGACCAGAGACAGCGGCAGCTGTGAAGACGGAAGCCATTTATTCTGGGTTATTGTTGAATTATTTGCATACTGGTGAGGCTGCAAACTCCCCAAATTAGATGTCTTCTTCCCACCCATCCAATAACCCATTCCTAACTTTATGTGCCTGGCACTCAAGAACTCAATTAGTTTTCCCCAAAGATCAGTTATACATTAATAGAGACTAAGATCCCTATCTTGGAAATACAATTCAGGAGTAAGAAGCGTCTATTACCCAGCACTCAGATCGCACAGAAATATGGCAAAAATGTCCATTTTTCTGCATGGTTTATTTTTTTTAAATACACAGATAAATATTTCAACAAGAATATTTCTGTCTTTTCACTTAGGAATCCATATGGCTGAATCACTAGCTCTTTTTATATGTGAAAATAAAAAAGACCCTTGCTAAACTCATTTCTACCCAGACCAAACAATTTTTTGATATTTATTTTATGATGAAAGCCCCCAAATACTTCTGCTTTCAGCAGTGCCCATCTAAAGAGCAAAGTTTGAGCCTCATGTGGTTCAACCAGCCCCGCTGCTGGTGTAACTAGAGGTTACTGAGGAAAGTTATTTCCGACATTAAGACACGAAAGCCTGAGCCTGTTAATTCCTGTTCCAAAGTTTGTTTACTGCCCTGCAGCCCAATTCTAAGTGATTTTCTATTGGAGATTGGAAGTATGAAGGATGGAGGTGCAGGCAACAATCATTATTAAGAGTTCCATAGCAACCACCCGTCTCTCCCTAAATACCAAGACGCTGACACTCAAAACAAGTCACAGATGAAACTGGCATTGTGACCTTTGTATTCTGCTTGATCTGGGTGTCTACATAAAGTCTTCTGCAGCCAGGAACTCATTCCTAAAGGGAACAGGCAGTCACATACTGTTACAGAAACTTTCTTATTTTTTATTTTAACCATTGCTTTATCTTGCAGTATTGGAAACTCTGAAAGCATTTTTAACTCTCCATATGCACTGCCTCAATTAAGAAGTCATGCCATTAGCCAAGCAACTTGATGTTCATATATTTATATACTTTGCACTGTAAAAATTGACATGTTAAATATTTATGTAGCAACGCAATCTTTAGTCCCTCCTATTAAAGTTCTTACTGTGCAAAGCAGTAAGACACAAGTAGGAAGACAAAAGAACCAATATTTTGGATTGGACCCTTTGTGGCAGGCTGGGGATTCCAGTAGTCAGTAATAGTATATGTGTGGCCCAAACATTATCACATTTAACCACCCAGAATCCTGCTGGAAAAGTATTATTTGTGCTTCATTTCAGTAGAGTAGCAACCTGAGACTTTTGAAATTCATTTACTCCAAGCAGTAAGATACGGATAGAACTCCAGAGATCTTACTGCTCCTAGTTCTACTCATGTTATAATTTAAATAAAGCCTTACCTCTTGGTATCCATTGGAGATGGTTCCAGAAACTTGTATCAGTAAAAGACACACCGCCATTAACGTACCTCAAAATACTCTCTTTGAACACTCACCCCACTGTTCTTACTTTCTGCAGCGGGGCTGGAAGTCCTCTCTTATGATGTCATTAGTCACACAGTTGTGGCTGCCCCAGAGTCCTGACTCGATTCAAACATTTGCTTTTTCTGGTCATTTTGACCTTGGGTGAAAGCCAGAGGTCACACAGTGCCAGATTGGATGAATAAGATGGGTAAGGAAGGACATGCTGTCATATTTCAGGACATTCTGCCATTGTATGGCACTTGGCAGAGGCATTCACTGCATTTTTGATCAACCTTTTAAAGACAGAAGACAAGAAACCTAAAATAGCAAAGGCGATTCTGGGTAACAAAGGCAAGACAGGAGGCATCTCAATTCCTGACTTGAAGCTATACTACAAAGCCACAGTGATCAAATCAGCATGGTACTGGCAAAGAACTAGACCTGAAGATCAATGGAACAGATTAGAAGATAGAAGCACAACTACAAAGACACTCAGCCACCTGATATTTGACAAAGGGGCTAAACATGTCCACTGGAAGAAGGATAGCCTCTTTAATAAATGGTGTTGGAAAAACTGGTTTTCCACATGCTGAAGACTGAAAATAAACTCATGCCTATCAACATACACTAAATTAAAGTAAAAATGGATCAAGGATATAAATATTAAAATAGAAACACTAAATCTACTGGAAATAGATAGGGGCAGGGAGAGAATTCATGAATAAAATGCAAACCGCACAGGAAATACTTCAAAGAATCAACAATTTGGATCTCGTGTTACTAAAAAGATTCTGCACTTCAAAAGAAATCACCAACAAAGTGAAAAGAAAACCCACAGAATGGGAAAGAATTTTAGTCAACAGTCCCTCAGACAAAGGACTTATATCCAGAACATATATAGAGCTGAAAAATATCAAGCCCCCAAATTCAAAGACCTTCTCCAAAAATGGGCATCAAAGATGAACATACAGTTCTCAGATGAAGATATACAAATGGCAAATAAATACATGAAGAAATGTTCACCATCACTGGTCATTCGAGAAATTTTTAAAACAGCATTGAGATTTTATCTCACTCCAGAAAGAATAGCTGCCATTAAGAAATCAACTGATAACAAATGTTGGTGAGGCTGTGGGGGAAAAAGGAATACTGCTCCACTGTTGGTGGGAATGTAGACTGGAGCAACCACTGTGGAAATCAGTATGGAGATTCCTCCAAAAACTAGGATTGGACGTTCCATTCAAATGAGCTGTTCCCCTCCTGGGTGTTTTCCCAGAAAAACTGGAAAGGTCATGTCACAGTGATATATGTGCACCCATGTTCACAGAAGCACAATTTGTGATAGCTAAATCTTGGAAACAACCAAAATGCCCATCAACCACAAAGTGGATGAAAAAATGTGGCATTTTTATACAATGGAATACTACTCAGCAATAAAAAAGATGATCTTGAGGCCTTTATTGGTAAATGGAAGCAACTTAAGAATATCCTCATTAGTGAAATAAACAAGACTCACATTAGTAAATATCACATTGTCTCTCTAGTGTAAAAAATAATAAGAACTGACAGAATAATGGTATCTAAAAAGTATAATAGATGTAATAGATACTGTAAAAGTGAATTGGAAGGAAAGTGCGCTAATGTATACAATGTTATGTGTAGTGAGTAAGATACATGCCCATATTGCTGAGCTTTTGTTAGATCGTTGAACAGAAGAGTTTGCACTGTCAGTGTCGGAGTGTCTAGCCACTTTGTATGCTTTGACCTTGTAACTTTAACAACCATTGTTAAGATGACAATATGTAATGTGTCAACTAGCGATTTTATGATGTTAATTTTTTAAAATTCTGTATTCTATTTTTCTTTTTGTTTTTTCTATTTTGTCTTTTTTTAAATTTTTCTTTTCTTTGTTTCTTAAAATGAAAAAAATAATAAAATAAAGACAGAAGACAAGGCCTCCAGAGGAGCATCAGAAAGTGAACGGCAAGAATGATGGGGTAGGGGTGCAGAAGGCAGGGAGGAGGATTTGGGGTGGGGGTGAAGGGCACAGTGTCCTTATGACAATGACATCTATGAGTCACACACTGCTGAGGATGAGCCTTGGGCAGCAGTGAACTGTGCAGTAAGCTACGCACATACTCCTGTGCACAGACTCTCTGCAGGTGTCTTACCATGTCTGATGCAATGCGGGTGCCTCGCACGTATGTACGTTCGTGTTTTACTGTGTCACATAGGGAATGATGACAAGAAACCAGATCTCTATGTGTCCAATTCCGATGTGACTGTTTTTCTAGATAGTTTCAATCCAAAGTTGGTTGGACCCACAGGTTTAGAACCGTGACTACAGAGGGCCAATTGTTTCTCCTGTGAAAGTCACGGAGGCAAGTGACTTGCCCAAGTTCACGAAACTCAAAAGTGACAAAGCCATTGTTCGACACCAATTTGTTACCCATTCATACAAAGGGACTTCTAATTATCACAGGGCTATCCTGGGCTGTGAATCACTTGATAAGCTCCCCGATGGCATAATATTAACTTTATCTTCTCTTAGCATCACCTGCAGCTGCACTGTGTGAATGATTTTGATTGTCTTTGTGATGCTTAAAAGAAACAGCTCATGCTTCTTGACAAGCTGCAGAGAAACTATTTTTCAGGTCTGCAAAGGCCACCAAGCGGCTCCTGGGCTTCTTGGTATCATCCATTACCAGGGGCTGCAGGGTTCACTTTGGGACAGGGTTTAATAAGAGCAAGCTGTCAACAAACATAGATACTGGAATCAGCTCATTCCAAGACGGCTTGTGAGGTCTGCCTCACACTCTTTGTGTTAAAGGAGTCATAGCCCTGTGTCATCCAGAGAAATTGCCACATTCTGCTCAAATAAGTCCTCGCATGGATTGATGACAACAGGACATGACGAGTCAGCGCCGGGTAGGACTGGGAGGCTGGTCCGGTGGATAGGAGGGTAGGAGGAGCCGTGGGGATAGAGACTTAGCTTATGGACATAATTCCTGCAGGATGGGGCAACTTGCTTTTCAGGGAACAGAGAAGCTGTATCAAACAGATGCTCCTGTCTCTTTGTGTGTGGACAAGGAATCAAAGAAAACCCTCCAGGCCAGCCCTCGTTCATCAAGAGCTATGCTGCGGGCAGCTGCTCCCTCCAAAGCTGTGGCAGTGGTCACCATCTGGACGCCTGAAGGGCTCATCATGAGGAAAGTGGCTCAAGGAGGAACTGGCGACTGCAGAAAGGTGCACAGACAGCTGGGCTGGATCTTTGCAGGTGGAGAAGCCTTAGGACTCATCCTCCCAGAGGCAACGCCTTTTCCTAATCCCCGAGAAGGGAGGGTACGCCCTGGGAGTGACCCTGGAAATGTGCTACCCAACTCTCATTGTCGTGAGAGGAACCAGGCCCCGTGTTGCCAAATTTTAGACTTTTAAAAAGAGCCAAAATTTGGATTTTTTTTTTTTACATGAAAATCTCCTGGCTTTTGTCTGGCAACCAGTTTGAATCATTTTAAACCCTGTGCAAAGAAACATAACTGTCTGGCTGGTGGATGGGGTCCAGGCTAGGACCATCAGTTTCTGACCCCTGGTCTATGGAGGTGGAACCTCTGGGGTTCTCCTTCCCCTCCTGGAGCCATGGATGGAGGCACAGAAAACTAGGAGTAGGATTGGATTTGCCTTAAAATAAAAAGCAAAAAAGCCTTCTTTGGGGAGTATAAAATGTAAAAGTGCCCTTGCCAGCACCTAGAAGATTCCTCCTTGCTGCTTAGCACATTCCTGAAAAGACTGTCACTGATGCTGCACTGTGAATGCACAGGGACAGCAGTCAGTCACACAGGGAGGTGGCCTCCTGTTCTCCAGTGAGAAAGTGCCCCCCCTTGTCACTGACTCTGCTAGACACCGGGGGCTACTGCAGTGCTCTGCCATGTCAGAGAGATTGGGATTCTTGGTTTACTGAGCACAGGCAGTGACTCTGCCATTTCTGTGTTTGAAAAATATCTGTTCCTATCAATAACTTGGAGGATCCATGAGTGACAAAAACCAAGGCAGAATTCTGCTCTGCCATCCACCCTGGCAAAATCACCAGTCTCCATCCCATCCTTCAGGTCTTCATTGTTGGTAATGAGGTAAGAAAGGGAAAGAACACGACTCAATTTTTTGGATGCTAAATTGAGCCTTCAGAGTTGGGGAGAGAAATGGATACAGATTTAGCTCGGGGCCAAGGTGTCCTTTGTTAAGGAGAAGCTTTGTGCTTTCAGCTGCTTGGAGTCCTAAGGCAGGATGAGGGTTCACTGCTTCCTAATTGTCTCCACCGCCCTGATGCCATGCGTGTTCTAATGAGTGAATCCTTATTTGGAAAATTAAATCTCCTCAGGGATTTAAATCAATAATTTTAAATCTCTATACACAGTCAAAGGAAGCCATCCCATCCCTAGGATGGATGGATGGATGGATGGATGGATGGATGGATGGATGGATGGCAGAGCTTGTGGGATTGCCCCTGAAATAAACCAGAGAAAGAGAGAATGGAATGCTTTGGGTACAATTTCACTATACTCTTTAATTTTTTCTTCTTTCTTTCTACCTTCACTCTTTGTGTTGTCCGAAACTGAAGTATTCTTTCTTCCAGCTACCTTGTAGCTGGAATTTTTAGAGATTAAACAAAATTAGTTACACTTGAGTTGGTGAATAGTAGCAAAGATTGTTAACTGCAGGAAACACTTCCTCAGTACAGATATTCATTTTATTTTATTAATATTTATTATACTTATTAGTCACCTGAATTGCCAGGTTCTGTGCTGGGCATACTGAGAAAGCAGCAAAATAATAGACTTTGTCATCCAGAAATTCCCTATCTATTGGTGAATGGGAAAGAGCCAGAATTGTCTATATGAAGAGTTTGAATTTATAGTAACAAAGAAACAGGAAAGTGATGGTTTAAGGGAAAAAATGAATCCTTTAGCCTTATGGAAATTATTTTCAAAACAGTGGCTCAACGTCATTGAATACAGATACTGTACTTCGGCCCTGTAAGTTATTGCCTTAGTCCTTTTGGGCTGTTATAACAAAAACACTATACGTAAACCAGATAACATGTACACGCGGAAATGCATGCAGTCTGAAAGCTGGGAAGTCCAAGGTACAAATGCTGACACCTTCGCGTCTGCTCATGGCCCCACTTTTTCTCACATGGTACCTTCCCCTCAGGTCCTTACATGGTGGAGGAGAAGGAAAGCTCTTGAAGGTCTCTTTTCTGAGGGCACTGATCCCTCTCAGAAGGGTGGCACCCAAATTCCAGCACACACTCGGTATTAGAGTTCAGTGTACAAATTCTGGAGGGACACCAATGCTCACAGTATAGCAGATACCATAAATACCTAGGATAGCTAGAAGGAAACTACACTACAGAAGGTGTGGGCAGTGGACTCAAGAAATACACGTGCCCAAGAGTAGGAAGTTCTTTGCTCAAGTAGGAAACACGCTGAAGAGAAGAAAACCTATAAAGTCTTTGAAAGGCAGCCCTGGCAGTGAGTGGATTCGCTCGCTTGAGTTGACCAGTAAGCACTGAGCCCAGACTGTGGGTCGACCTGAAGAAGGGGTGGGTTCCCTGGGTCTAGGGGAGCAAATCAGACAGCTGTGAGCTTCCTACCCTGAAGTCTCAGCTTCCTTGAGGCAGGCTGCTTCCTCAGCCTCTCCCTGGCCAAAAGTTTCCATATCGGTTCTCTTTTTTGGCAATGTATTGTTAATTTATAACATTACGTAGTATTTTGGCTAATATAAGGCAATAATGAATAAATGAAGACATAAAAGGAAATCAATGAGAAGATACAGCTCCTTCTAGATATGATAACTTTACATCCAGTGTTGGCAGAATGCATGTCCTCCTTACACAAAGCTATCCTTCAGTTTTTCTTTTAGATTGTACTCTTTAAGACTTTTTAGTTAACCAAGAATACTAACTAGGGGAGAAACCCATAATCTCACTGCTCTGATAACCCCTGCAGTAGCTGATCCTTTTCTTAACTACAAATATTACTGAAAACTATTATTTGCTTTCAACAAATGATCACAAACTTAGTGACACTTATTAGCTCACATGTCTGTAGGTTTGAAACCCATCATGGTGGAGCTGGGCCCACTGTTCAGGGTTCTCAAGGCTGACATCAGATGTCAGCCCCTGAAGAACTCAGTTCCAGTAGTTGTAGGATTATGTGCTCTGCTTCCTCACTGGCTCCCAGCTGGGGAATCCTCCCAGCTCGTAGTGGCTGCCCATACTCCTGCCCTTGGAGGCCTCTCTACCTGCGAGTCAGCAATGACATATTCAGTCCATTTTATGCCTTGGATCTCTGACTTCACTGTCGCCTTTTTGGACCAAAGAGAATCATTAGCTTTTAAAGGATTCCTGTGAGTAGGCCAGGCCTACCTGGGTCATCTCTTAAAGTAAACTGCACCTTACAGCATCATAAAATCACAAGAGTAAAAGACATTATGTTTGTAGACTTGGGGATTAGGCAGTGAATGTTCTCTTAAAAGGTGAGATATTTGGGGCTGAGAATTTTGTCTACTGTATCAGCGAACATGATAAGGACATTGAAATGATGGGGAAAAAAGCCTTAACTAGGAATTAAGCAAAGTATTTCTACTCCATTTCCCCCAACTCTATACTTCAATGCTAACCACAGTTAAGTTTTCTTGCACAACCTTCCAGGAAAAAAAAGTACAATGCACATATCCCTACATTTCCTCTTTAAATTTAAGTAAGTAGCGTCATGTTGCTTATTTCATTTAATCTCTCTTGCAGTGCCTTCCTGAGTGACAAATGTGAATCTGCATTGCTCTTTATCACATTTACATGGAGGTAGCTGTTTTCTTTCTTTAAAAGTTATATAAGAATAAGCAAAGAAATCACATTTAAAAAGATAACAGATTGTTTACTGTTTCCCAAAGATTGTTATATTGTGTACAGAGTTTGCATAAGACCTATTGTTCTACCTGAAACACTGACTTCTTTTAAAACATACAGATCCTCCAGGAGTCCCTACTTTGGGGGAAACTCAACACATTTTATTATAAAGCAAATATAAAGGGCAACTTCTTAGGGTGGTAATTTTTTAAGACACAAAAGGATTTCACCAGGATGTCCTTAGACATGAGGGAAGAGCAAAACAAAGAAGGAGGAGAAAAGGGAAAGAGAGGAAGGGCAGAGGGAAGAAAACATAAAAGCAAAGAAATCAGATTAAGGTTAAATTGAAGTCTGGAGTCCATCTATGCTCAGAGCAGAAATAAAATTCCACCCTCTGATCATTACCACATCTTTTCTCCATAGCAACACCAAGGAGATAAAGGGTATTATTTTTCACAGAAGATGCATGTCTTTCTAATGATTGTCATTCTAAAGTTCTTAAAATGCAATGTTTGATGTACGGCTTTAAAATTCCAATTTTTCATATCCATTTCTTCGAAGTATGAAAAGACAAAGAGATGTCCACTCATTTTTATTGTTCTTTGAATGCAGTGAGACATTAAAAAATAAATTTGTGTAACTAATCGTAACTTGTGATTCCAGAAACTCCGATGAAACTCGTATATTCATTTTTTTTCTACAGACGTGACAAGTTCCTCTGTTTTCATCAATCTAAATGACAACAGAGTGAGCAACAATAATGCCCCAACTTCTGGAATTTTTTTTTTCTCTGTGCAAACTCCAGGAGCTGAAAGTTCCTCTTTAGAGCTCAGTCCTTCATTCTGGAATAAAAATGGACCATCTTGTGCACCATCTACATTTCCAAGTTTACATTAAGGCATTAGGAGCTGAGGATTTGTTCTTAAAATTTTAGTCTTCCTTAGCTCTGCTGCAGAAAGTACTAAAAGCAGGTCTCTGAAGTCTGGGTACTAGGACATCAAGGAGAAATATTTGAAGTAACTCATCAGCAGATCGAGAGCAAACCCCAGGGCTGTGTGAGGCAATTCTGAGTGAAACAAAGATCCACAGAACCAGGCAAGCAGGAGCCCTGTATTGAGCCTGGAGCTCAGGGGGTCCATACCATAAATCGTCTCCCAAGAAATTTTCTATGTCCCCTTTGGTGCCCCTCTGGCAAAGCCTTCTGGACAGGAAGCCTCAGGCTAGACCAGGACCCTGGTTTTGTTTCTCCTTTCTACAGTGCACTGGCTGCAGCTCCGTCCCTCTGACTCATATCCCATCTGGGCAAATACTGCGAAGAACCCCCAGGAGAGAAGCTCTGCTCGCTGGCCTACTCCACCTCCATCAGATTACAAAAGAATCAGTAAGAATGCATCTCTGCCATGAGCCTGACACGCTGATTCAGGGTGGCTCTCGCTTCAAAAGGACATAAGTTCAGTGCTCCGCTGTTGCCTGGGCTTGAGCCACACACGTGGGCCGGTGTAACACTCTCTAGACTGGGGTTCTACGTGTGGTCAGTAGCCCCATGGGATCAGGATGGCACTAGGGACCCTCTATTCAGTCCTATCACTGTACTTCCACCACATGTCCCACACCAAGAGTCAGCCCGTTTCCTGGGGTGCTCTTGCCTGTCTCCACTACCAGCTTCCAAGATCTTTGCTCTCCTATGCCCAGTGATTCTTGGCACCCCATCCTATATTGCCCCACACCATATGCTGCTGTAGCACCCAGCCAAATGGGCTCAAACTATGCTTAACCAGCGACGGGCAGTTCCTGTACAAATGGAGCAGCTCCTCTTCCCTTCCCTGGGTCCCACACTTACTTTCCCTACCAGTAACAATGGCACAAGACAGAGGAAGAGCCACATAGAAGGAGGTCACATCCCTGGAATGTGATCATCACCAAAGGATTCATAAGAACATATACTTGGAGAATTCTTATTTTATTTTGATGGTATAAAATGCTAAGCAGTAAACTTCACACAAGCAGAAACTCAACTTGTCATAAACACTGTCCTGCATACATTGGCCGAGATTTGCATTCGGGGTCATCATCAACAAAGCACTTTTTAACAACCTTTCAGACAGTGTGGGAACCAGTATTCAGGGGTGGCATGATGAATGAAGCCATCTCTTGAGTAGTGATGCAATCAGAATTAAATAAATGAGACTGGAAAACTGCAGGGACAAGAAGCTCTATAGTGTTTCAAAACAAATAGGATCTGAAGCGCCACAGCGCTATGAATAATAACAGCATTGCTACCTGTTTTTCACACAGTGGGAGATAAATAAATAGCCAGGAACCATGCAATGACAATAAAGAACAGGCAGATACTAGCTAATTTTTACATGCAATAAAGAAATGTATAAGTAGCAGTAGTTTACCAATTACTCCAAAGATTGACTGAAAATTGGAATGCAATGAACTTTGTAATACATCTTTAAAAATCAATAATTTCTGTAGACATAGTCCCCACAAGAAGATCACTAGGGACCCTTCCTAAACAGAGATAGCCTCAGGGAAAACTCGAGGGGGCTAGGCAGATGGACTTTCTGACATACAGTTTCATCTTTTCTTGATGCAGCTACAGGGGATTTCACATTACAGTGCATGACTGGGGAGTCATCATGGCTTCACTGAATGCGGATTTTTTTAGATACTGTTGCCCCATCCCATGAGGCCCTTGAGGTTCTTGGGGTGAAGGACCATGAGATGATGAGAAAATGAAGAGACAAAGCTGGAGTCAGGTGGAGCCCTCATCCTCCTGATGGGAGGAAAGGTACTTCTTGACCAGTGCAGCATGTTTATTTTTATACTGGGAAGGATGATGTGTGTTTCAGTCCCACTGCCTAGCAACCCATTGCTTGGATTGTCCAGGGGCTTGGTGTTTTTCTGGGCTGTAGCAACTTCTTCACATAGCTGACCCAGGCACTCTTTGCTTTTGGAATAGTCATGTCCTGGCCATGCCACAGCCCTGCACGTGTGATCAATTTCCAGCTTCAATGGCTCCCAATACACAGTGAAGTAATTACTGCTATTGTAAAGACCCTCTGATGTTTGGGATCTTTTGTAATTTTTTGAGCTATTCTGCTATCAGTTTTTTCTGCTGATTGAAGAGAATTCTCAATTAGCTAGCTGTGGCTTGCTTAGTAAATTACATCCAGCAAAATTATTTCTTTACTGACTGATCTTCAAAATTCAGAATCTGTTTGTCAGCTTTTCATCCCTGGAATACAATATTCAACACCCACAATGTAAAGGAGAGTTTTAGGTTATCTTACAGTTTTAGGGGGTTCAGTCCATGGTCAGCTGCATCCAAGGTAGAAACATGGCGGAGGGGCCTGGTAGAGAAAAACTGCTCATCTCACGGTTTGTAATTAGAGCAGTGTCCTGGAAGAAAGTGAGAAAAACCATGTACAGGGCCCAAGGTTACTAATATGTTATTTCATAATCCACTCAAATCAACATACCACCATTAATAGTCACACAGAGTATTTCTGGATGGTCTCACCATGAAAGCTAATTTTTATATTCACCTTAAACATTTTAATGATATGGGGAAGCCTTCCCTAAAATATTGTTAATCATATACATAACATATACAGATTGTTTCATAAGCATCTCTTGAATTGTCTCCATCAGTTTATAAATAAGTAAAATTACATACACCAATGTAAAATTAAGGTTTAACTGCAGATTAAGATTTCCATTACACCCCTCTTTTTCCACATATCATCCTTATTTATGTTATCAAAATACAAGTGATTACTCTGCTTAAATGACCTAAAATGTTAATCCGGTCATATGATCACTCAACCAATTCACTAAGAGAAGGCAATGCTACTAGTGAAATTCTAGTTCCAGTCCTAGTTCCCATAATCATGATTTATGGATAGACATTGACAGGAAATAATGAGGAAAAAATCAAAGTTCAAAATTTCAAACCAACATGTTAAAACAACAGAGAGGGGATACAGTCACTTTGTAAGCATAAACAAATATCTGTGAGTCCTTTCTCATCATGACTTGCACTTTTCAATACTGTTGGACCACTTAGGCCTTTGGCACCTCTCAGAGATGGGCGAAGTGCGCTTGCATACTGAGAGGTACACGAGCCTTGTGGGAACCAGGCATGGAATGTTATGATTTAAATCTAAACTAATCTCCCGAAACCTCACAGGTTTTCAGGATGATTGGCTTGCTGGGGTGCTGTATGCATCAGCGCTTTCCTCATCCTTCGATGAGTTCCGTGGCTGATCCTGCTGCTGGGAGGTGAAACCTTGTTGGAGGTGGTAACTGGGGGTGCAACCTGGAGGGGTATATTCTTGTTCCGGGGTCCTCTCTGTCTCTCTGCTGTCTGGGTACCATGGGATGAGCATCTTTCCTCTCCTGTACCATTCTACCATGCCGTTTCCACCCTGGAGCCAGATGAACATACATGGACTGAAACCCTGAGGCAAAATAAACCTCTCTTTCTGTAAGTTGTGGGAGGTAAGTATTTTGTTCCAGCAATGGGAAAATGACTGACAGTGTAACATAAGAAAGATCTTGGAAATGTAATGCTTCCTTTTCCATTTGGATAAGAGAAGAACAATATTTAGTGACTAAAGAAAAATAATTACAAAAGATAATATTCAGAAAATCTGAATTGTTCTCTACTCTTTTTTTCTATAATCCTAGTACATTTCACAGCTATATAAATTAAAACCTTGTTAATTTTTAAGAAGAAGAGTTGTACTATTAAAGATACAAATTTTTTGTTTTGGTTTTTTGAGACAGAGTCTTGCTACATAGTTCAGGGTGATCTTGGACTCACTATGGAGCCCAGGCTGGCCTCAAACTCACAGCTATAGTCCTGTCTCGGCCTCCCAAGTGCTGGGATGACAGGCCTGCACTACCATGCTTGGCCTAAAGATATAAATTTTATTGTCAGGCAAAATCAGATATACAAAATAAACTTCAAATTTTACACTTTCATTTATTAAGCTATTAAAGGATTTGTTTTTTAATTTTTGTATTTATTGTTTTTCTCTTTCTTTCTTTCTTTCTTTTTTTCTTTTTTTCTTTTTTTGAGGTAGGGTTTCACTATATAGTGCAGGCTGGTCTTGAACTCCCTTATGTAGGCAAGGCTGGCCTGGAACTCACAGTGATCCTCTTGCCTCAGTCTCCTGAGTGCTGGTGTTACTGGCGTATGCCACCACGCCCTGTGTTTATAAGACTTATTGAAAAGAAGTTCAATTTGAAAATTTAAGATCCCATAAGAATATAATTTTGCTACAGAGTAGCTTCAACTTTTTTTTTAAGAGTTAGAACCTGGTAAGGTTAAAAAATGTAACAAGTCATGATGAGAAAGGACTCACAGATATTTGTTTATGCTTACAAAGTGACTGTATCCCCTCTCTGTTGTTTTAACATGTTGGTTTGAAATTTTGAACTTTGATTTTTTCCTCATTATTTCCTGTCAATGTCTATCCATAAATCATGATTATGGGAACTAGGACTGGAACTAGAATTTCACTAGTAGCACTGCCTTCTCTTAGTGAATTGGTTGAGTGATCATATGACTGGATTAACATTTTAGGTCATTTAAGCAGAGTAATCACTTGTATTTTGATAACATAAATAAGGATGATATGTGGAAAAAGAGGGGTGTAATGGAAATCTTAATCTGCAGTTTCCTGGTTCTCAGAGGCTAGTGAAGCTGTAAAAGCTGTAAGCAGAGCCTGGTGAGTGGTTATAGTCAGAGCTTAGAGGACTAGAATGCCAACAGGAATTTTAACAGTAAGGGCCAGGCTCAGGAGGTTTTGTTTGGAAACAAAGATTGCACTGGCTGTTGGACCAATGGCCATGTATGTTATGCTCTGGTAGATTTATCTTCATTTTGT